>CM035172.1:14453979-14690430 GCA_020205615.1 Panax quinquefolius | reverse complement strand
GTCACCAAGATAGGTAAACCACTTATACAAAAGTTATTCCAATGTAATAATAAGCAATGGAATAACAACAGCTTCTTCGCTTAATAAGAAAGAATAACACCCCTTACATTTGGTAGAGATTGAATATCGCAGCAAAGGTAAGAATAAAATACTCTTCTTCTTTTTCTTATTCTCTCTATACTTTCTCTCTATAGCTTGAATGAATTCGTGAAAATAATGAAGCCCCAGGCCTCTATTTATAGAAGATTTCTAGCTTAAGACCGCCGTGTGAAAAGGTGAAAAAGTGGCTTCGACGACTAACGATGTGAAAAGAAAAGTGGTTCGACGTCAGAATGTGAAACGACAAGTGGTTCGATCAGTAATGTGAAACGACAAGTGGTTCGATCACCGTAATGTGAAAACGACAAGTGGTTCTGGACGTCTGTAAAGGTAATTATTATTAACGAAGGTAAATACTATATCGACTTAAGGTAAATACTATTCACAAGGGTAATTACTATCGATTTAAGGTAATTACTATCGACGAAGATAAATACTATTCACAAGGGTAATTACTATCGACGAAGGTAATTACTATCGATTTAAGAGACTTAGATGATTACATACGAGCCCCCATAAAATAATCAAACTTACCACAAATCATTTTTTTCATCAACACATATTTAATCTTTCAACAATTATTAATCATTTATAACTTGTCGCCTCAATTATTGATTTAATACTATAACATATTATACGTATGATATCGTGACAATAATGAATCAATAATATAAGAGATATGATGCAAAGAATTATCGTAGTAATAATCGAGCATAATGAGTGACTTTCACGTACGAAGATCAATAATCAATACCGTAAGCTACTACGCAACCACGCCAGACATCGCATTTTTTACCACCGGGTAGTTCAACAGCTTTTAATTCAGAACACTCCGCCGTTATTTTTATAAAATGTTTTTTTGTCGCTTTTCAATCCGACAATAATTTACATTGTGGGGTCCACCAATGATTGAGCCATTGTATTTAATATTCCCTAACAAAAGAATATTCCCCCACCAAACTAATATTTTATAACAACTTGCATACTTTGCAAAATTTATAAATATTACCCACAACTATAACATTATATCAAATTTATTCCATAATATTCAAAATAATATTTATAGAAAAAATTCATCTTTATTTATAAAAGTTGGGTCTTACAACCTCCCTTCTTATGAAATTTCGCCTCTAAATAAGTGGTACGCACTGGTATGTCAAGAGGTAAGGATACCTTGATTTCATTTCAGATTCTAACTCCCAAGTCATTTCCTCAACATCGTGGTTCCTCCACAAAACTTTCGATTGAGGTATAACCTCGAGCGTAGAATATGTTCCTTCTTATCCAAAATTTGAACAGAACCTCTTCATACGCCAAATCTTCCGCTATTTCGTTCGGGTTCTAACTCAATAATATGGTTCGGGTCTTTCACATATTTACGTAACATAGATATGTGAAAACGTTATGAACACGGTAGACATATTCAGCAGAAAGTCGAGTCTATAGCCACGCCCTACTCGATCGAGGATTAAAATGGACCGATGAATCGAGGGTTAAGTTTCTCTCTTTCCAAATCTTGTAACTCCTTTCCATGGAGCAACTCTTAACAACACATGATCTCCTATATCGAATTCCACGCCCTTTCATGAAGATCAAGATAACTCTTTTGTCGATTTTGTGAGGTTTTTATACGTTGTCGGATCGTCTTGAATCTTTTCCGTAGTCATACGTATCAACTCCCGGTCCCAACAATGTTGTTTCACCCACCTCATCCCAAAGATAATCGAGAATCGACACTTTCTTCCATACAACGCTCGAATGGAGCCATGCCAATACTTGCTTGTTGATAACTGCTGTTGTTAGGAAAACTCCACCAATGGTAAGAAATTGTCCCAACTCCCCTGAAATCAAGGACACAGAGTCTTAATAGATCTTCAAGAGTTTGAATAGTCCTCTCCGATCGTCCGTCCGTCTCGAGGATGATATGCCGAAGCTAAATCGTAAGTCTGCGCTTCATAGCTTTTTTGCAAACTAACCCAAAATCGTGAAGTGAATCTTGGGTCTCGATCGTAAACTATGGATACCAGATACCATGCAATCTTTTACAATCTCATTTATGTACATACGAGCAAGACGCTCAAGTGTATAAGTTTTTCAGATTTCGTAAGAAATGAGCAGACTTGGTCAATCTATCAACAATGACCCAAATCGCATCAACGCCGAGAAACCTTAGAAGACCCAGAACTAAATCCATGGTAATGTGCTCCCACTTCCATTCCGAATTTTAAGTGGTTGCAATGGACCTTTTGGTACTTGATGCTCCGCTTAACTCATTGACAAGTTAGACACCTTGAGATAAACAAATACATTATATCTCTCTCTTCATATTGCTCCACCAAAATGTATGATTTAATATCACGATACATTTTGGTACTCCCGTGATGGATTGCAAATGGTGTGTCAGGCGCCCATCATGATATTATACTTTAAATCGTGGTCGTTAGAACACAAAGTCCGAGTCGACTCAAGTATTCCTTCTTCATCGATTCTTGCTTCCCAAGATAAGACCTTTTCAGACTTTTTTCCTCATACGATCACCTGTGTGTCCGTAGCTTGAAAGCAGCCTTTAACTTTATCGATTAAAGTTGGTTCTACTCAGATACCGCTTATCATCACATGCGTCCTCGAGTCTTTAACTCTATCTCCATCCTTTGCAAGTCACACAAATGGGCTCATGGTTGACAATATCGCACTCAGATTTGCATATGATTTTCACTCAACGCGCCACTACCACGCTCGCTTTTCAAAGATGGTATCGATGGTATAATCATAATCTTTCATCAGATTCAAGCCAACGCCGTTGTCGCATGTTGAGTTCCTTTTGAGTGAAGAAATATTTGAGGCTTTTATGATCCGTAAAGATCTCCACTTTCTCCCCATACAAGTAATGCCTCCAAATTTTAAGTCAGAGAAGATAACAACCGCTAACTCTAGATCACGAGTAGGATAATTCCTCTCATATTCTTTCGAGTTGTCGCGAGGCATAAGCTATAACTTTTCCATGTTGCATAAGAACACATCCCAACCCTTTGCTCAAGATCATCAGAGATGACAAATCCTCCGAGCCGATGGTATCACGTAACAGTGTCAAATAAGTCTCCTCTCGAAGTTCTTGAAAACTCTTCTCACATTCTTCGCTTCCAACCGAACTTTCAGATCTTCCGAGTCACCGAAATAATCGGAGTAGCGATTCGAGAAAATCCTTCCACGAATCTCCGATAATAACCAATTAAACCGAGAAAGCTACGACTTTTGGCCATCGATTTAGTTGTTCCTACTTTGAATAGCTTCAATCTTTCTTTGGTCAACAGATATTCCATGACTTGATGATACCACGTGCCCAAGGAATGCTACTTTCAAGCCGTAACTCGATTTCTTCAACTGGCATAAAGCTTATATTCACGAAGCTTTGAGTGTCACCAAGTGTTGTCGCTTTCATGATTTTCACGGCTTTTGGAATAAATAAGGATGTCATCAATAAAGACGACCACAAAGTGATCTAAATATTTCTTGAATACTTGGCTCATCATATCCATGAAGGCAAATAGGAGCATTAGTCAATCCAAAGGACATGACTAGAATTCATAATGCCCGCATCGAGTTCTAAAGCCGCTTTGGAATGTCACGGTTCTAATCTTCAATTGGTGATATCCTAACGTAAGATCAATCTTTGAAAAGAATTTGGCCTCAGAATCGGGTCAAACAGTCATCAATACGTGGAAATGGATACCTATTTTTGATGGTGACATGATTCAACTCCCGATAATCAATACAAAGTCGCATACTCCCATCTTTCTTCTTCATTTAATGTAACAGAGCACCCCAAGGAGAAGTACTCAGACTAATAAAGCCAATGTCTAACAATTCCTCGCATTGGGTCTTTAACTCCTCAAGTTCAATAGAGCTATTCGATATGGGGCTTTAGAAATAGGTTTTGTACATGGGTTCAAGGTCGATACAAAATTCAATTTCACGCCCGGGGTAGGCCAGAAGTTCTTCTGGGAATACGTCAGAAATTTATTAACAATAGAATATCATTTAAAAACGGATTTATTTTTATTTAAATCGTGATATGAGCTAAGAAAGCTCGACATCCGCTTTTTTTCAATAAACGAATAGCTTTATGGCTCGAGATGACCGTGATTGATTTTAATGGTTTGGTCGTTTGAATTGTGATAATAGGTTGATTAGGAATATGAAAGCTAACAACCTTACGAAAATAATCAATTTTGCATGATAAGTAGTTAACCAATCAATCCCAGTAATCACGCCAAATGCAAGTATTTTTAATGAAATAAGATCAATGTGTAATGTGAGGGTACCGATTGAACCAAACAAGACTTATAAACAATGGATGTAATGAAGGTTTCTCCCAACTGAGTTTCCACAGATAAGTCAAAGTCTAATTTCTCCTGAGTCAAATTTAATCGATGAGCGCAAGTAGGAGAAATAAAAGAATGGGTAGAACCCAGATCAAATAAAGTATAGACTTCATTAGAGTTTATGATAAGCTTACCCGTGATGACCTCATTCGGATTCCTCGCTTCTTTGGGAGGTCACAACAAACGCCTCCTCAGACTACCGGTTTTGAATTTTCGGGATGGCCTTTGGTGCTCCATCCTAATTGAATTTGTTTTCAGAAACGCACAAAATCGAGCTAAGTGACCTTCTTCCACAATTATAACACGCTTTGACTCGCATTGACGCAGCTTGATCGATGTGTCCTCTCCTCCGCATTTGAAGCATATGATAGTGGTCTTTCTCCTTCCTTAACAATGGGTGCCTTTGACGCCTTTTCCACCATTGTTGAATCTCCGCTTTCTTGAAATGTCCATTCTTATTGTTTTGGCCCCTCGATTACCACAAGTGGTTACCATATATCCGCCCGTTGATTCCTCCACGCTTGTTGTCACCGCTTCGACGACTACTCGCTGGTATTATAATTTTGCTTACCGCTTTCTTTAGTCAGGTTGACTCATTATCGCTGCTCCACTAATCGAGCCCTATTTACAACATCCGAATACAAACACGGTTTACGAGAAATAAGATGTCGACGATTCCCGCTTCAAACCTCTTAAAAACATTCGCGCCATTCTCTCTTCATTATCCACCAAAGGACGAACCGTGATAACTCGCAAATTTTGCCTCGTATCGCGATTACTGGCCATATTGTTTTGTTCCAACTTGATAAATTCCACCTCCTTCACGCATGTAATACTTTCAGAAAGTATTTGTCGCTGAATGCCTCCCCGAACTTCTCCCAAGATATCTTCAAGACAAAGAAGTCGAGTACGCTTTTACCGATTCCCACCAAGAATCCGCCTCCGCCCAACATAAAGGCTAAAGAAGGAACCTTTTGCCTTCTGAGCATCCCAAGACATCAAATATCTTCGTAATCTGCTTTATCCATGCTTCCGCCGTAAGTGGTTTTTGCTCTCCCTTAAACTCCGGTGGTCCCACTCCTTGAATTGTTTAATGTGACCGCTCGAGAGTTTTCCTCCTGTTTCACTTACGCTTTGTGTGACGCCCCCAAAATAGGTATACATCACCCATTCTCGAGTTGTCAATACATGGTACGTAAACAACTACAACTTTATTATTACAACAAGAAATCTGAGTTTGAATACAAATATTATCTTCTGCATAATATATATACTCAAATAAATCCTCATCACATTTATTGATACATTATTTTACAAAATGGTGAGGACTACTAAACAATCCTTTCTAAAACCTTCATTCCATACCCCGACTCGTAGATTTCGCTTATATTCTCGCCTCCCGAGAAGAAAAATGGAACAAAAAGGAAAAGGGTGAGCTCAACTAGCTCAAGAAGAATATTATGACTAAGATAATATACAACAAATTATCGTTAGTCTTCAACAGGAAAAATCTAATAGAATACAATAGACAACAAATTTTAAATCAATATTCGCAATGAAATAATAATTCATGTAAGAGTTAAGTAGAGAATGCAAACTACTATCTTCTATGTATGAATTTAAAAGTTCATCGCTCATCTTTTATCCCTCGTAACATCAATCAATATACATCCGAATCAAATATTCATCTTTGCACTACGTGCCAAAGATATTCATCATTGGTCATGTTCATCTAAACACTGCTCATCTTTACACTACTACGCCAAAGATATTCTTCAGAAATCATTCATCTGCACTACAAAGCCAAAGATATTCCATAATATCATCATTTAAGATCGAAGATGATGAAAATATTTTTAAAGAAACGAATCCAAAGGAAACAAAATGACAAGGATTAACGATTAAGGATTCGTATTTTGTTTTATTCACGTCCAAAAATACCTCAAAAATAATCATAGTGGTGTAAAATTCAAGAATGATCAAAACATGGATACAATCAAAGCTAGTATCCGTAATAGATATTTTGGACAAAAAGAAGAAATTTTATTTTTTTTTGAATAAGGTCAGATACGTGAATAGGTCGTGAATAACGCCAGATACGTGAATAAGAATCCGACACCAAAAGATAGAAATTTCACAAAAAACATCTTCACGCTCACTTAATAAGACTCGTGAATAAGAATCGTGAATAAGAACTCACTTAATAAGAACTCGTGAATAAGAACTCATGAATAAAGAACTCCCGATATGAAAAAGTTCCAAATTTGATAAAAGTTCCAACTAATATTTCAAAGATAATGATATCAAGAAATAATATCATTCGAGAAGAAAATAACATCCCTTACCTCGAAAAAGATCAAGATTTAAATTAAACACCTGATATAAAGCATGACTTGACTTCAGATCAGATAGCAATACTCAAAGTATACTCAAAATACTCACAAGAATACGCTCGATAATATAGAGAGAAAACTTCAGCTTCGTGTGATTTTCAATTCTAACCCAAGACCCTATTTATATGAAATCGCTAGAACACCAAAGTTAGTAAAATTTAATATAATAATATTATATATATTACAAATTTTCTACGCACCTAGAACCATCTGAATTCAGCAACTTGCATTGTTTAATGAGGCTAACAAAAACAAAAAACGTTTTTGTAATTTAAAATATTTTAAACTTCCAAAAATCAATTATTTTGAGCTTCGTAACTTCAATAATTCATAATAAATAGCCCTTTTATCAGTAAAAATTGAATCATGATTTTTATAGGAAATTCAATTTCTACAACTTTGCGTAAGAAAGTTTTTCCAAATTCCAAACATAAATTGACCAAATCCACAAACCAAGCGATTTTTGTGCTATAATCAAATTTTTCACCAATAAATGGGGTCCACCAACATGTTTAATATGTTTTAAACATTTATTGCAACAAAAATACTCTTCCTCCTCAGATACTCATATATCCCACATTCGTTGTAAAATATCACCATTATTATATTATTAAAATATAATAATATATTTAAACGAATTATTTTATCGTAAAAGATAAAATTTCAATTTTCAACAATTGTCACATTAAAATTTTCTCCATCTATATCCACATAAAATTAATATTTTCCTCATCATATGAATCAATAATTAATTATTCACAAATAATATTACGTAATCACAATATCGACAACCGTGCAGCTTCCTCAGAAAGCAGGGCTTTCCAATAAGAATTTCTCCTCATCACAGCGCCAGCAATTAGGTGACCAAACCTCTCCTTAGATGTAACTTTCTAGACATTGCCAATAATGTTATCTAATAATATTATTCAGATAATATGAATTATTGCTTCGATAATGAAAAATATTGTGTAATGACAATTATCAAACAACATCAATATAAAATATCAACGCAAAGAATTATTAACTCAATAAAATAATCGAATAAAGAATTATCAGAACCATTATCGAAAGTAAAGGCCTTTCACGTAAGAATCAATAATGGTGCAATACCGCAAAGTACATCGTGTTTTTAACCAACCGGTATTTTAACAAAGATAATCTGTGAATAACTACGCCGTTATTTTTAAACAACTTATATTTGTCGCTTTCTTCATCCAATCGCTCACATGGGCTCCACACATGGTCGCTACCGTCCGCATTTAATATTCCCCGACAAAGACAAATATTCCACCACCAAACTAATATTCCCGACAACAATGAATATTTTATAACCACTGCTTATTTTGAAATATTTCATGATTTTACCCCTAACTATCCACATTAATCAAATCAACCCTTACTATTTCAAAATAATAAATAGAGAAAATTAAATTTCATTAATAATAAGTTGGGGTCTTACATTTTGGACAGAGTCGCTCTCGCCGTCATTTTGATAAATTCGATAAAGCCTCCGAACATTCGATCATTCATCATTTGGTCAAGGTTGTTTGATCACCAATTTCACAAGATTTAGGATCGCCTTCCTTTCGACCGACCAACAATAAATAAATATAACAGGTCATACTATCAGGTATTCGCCTCTCCCCTCCTAGTACTATTCTCACATTAGCATGGATATATCCTAATTTAAATAAGGTTACATACCCATGGTCGTACATGGTATGTAATTTAAATACAACTTATAACATAATCGTAGTATAATACAATATAAACGTGAGTTTAAATACAAATATCGTCTACTAGATATTATACAAACTCAAAAGGAGTCCTCATTATAATTATTATCACACTATTTCACGTAATAAATGAGGACTACTAATGCTATCTTCGTGACCATCACTGCTTCCCGACTCGTCCCAAATATATATTCTCATTTCTCAAGAGAATAAAAGGAAAGAAAGGGTGAGCTCAACTAGCCCAAGAAGAAATATTACGACTAAGATAATGCGTAATAAATTATCAATAGTCTTCAACAATGTTAAACCGATAAAATACAATAGATAAATCAAGTTTAATCGCATGAATACGCAATCCATTAAAAGAGTCAAGTAGAAAATAAAGTCTACTATCTTTTAGGTTTTAAAAGGTTTTTCATCATCATTATATAGCCGAGACTCAATTTTAATAAATATTCCACATCATCGAATCACCCCCGCACTACTACCAAGGATATTCTTTAAGATCACGCACCACAATTATTCATGCACTACGCCAAGAATATTTGTGTATTCATTAATGGTCATGATCATGCCAACAATCGCCCATCAATGCACTACTACCAATCGAGGATTTTTACCACATCATTTGTAACATTACTGGCCATGATTATAATCAATAGTCTCTCGTCATAATCATACCAAGTCCATCTACGCACTACAAAGCCATGTATGACTTTAAAAAATATAAATACGAGGATGATGACAATGATATAAGAATTCAATAAAACAAGTTCAAGAATTATTTTATCCAGAATTATTAACGCCCAAATTATCAACATGATATCGCTTTTGTAGAGTAAAATTCAAGAATGATCAAGAATATTTTCATGAAAAGATATCGATGAAACGCAAATATCAAGGATATTCCACTAATTTCATGGAGTATATAAGTCAAAGTTTTAACCAACCGGGTATAATAAAGAATGGAATAACAAAAGAAATCACCATGCACGCGATAGATCGCATGCATAAAAGTTATTCCAATGTAATAATAAATAACGGAACTGTGTCGTGAAATTCACACCGATGTGATGTTCCAATGTAATAATAAAGATGGAACTGCATCCTGTAAAAACACACATGATAGATATTCCAATGTAATAATAAAGACGGAACCAGTCGATGTGTAAAACACATGCATGTGATGTTCCAATGTATATAATAAAGATTTTAACCAGTCCTGTAAAACACATGCATGTGATGTTCCAATGTAATAATAATAAAGATTTTAAACCAGTCCTGTAAAACACATGCATGTGATGTTCCAATGTATAATAGAAGAATGTCACCAAGTATAGGTAAACCACTTATACAAAGTTATTCCAATGTAATAATAAAGAAATGGAATAACAACAGCTTTTCTTCATGAATAAGAAAGAATAACACCCCTTACATTTGGTAGAGATTGAATATCGCAAAGTAGCAGTAAGAATAAAATACTCTTCTTCTTTCTCTCTTATTCTCTCTATACTTTTCTCTCTATAGCTCGAATGAATTCGTGAAAATAATGAAGCCCTCAGCCTCTATTTATAGAAGATTTCTAGCTTAAGACTCGCCCGTGAAAAAGGCAAGTGGCTCGACGACTAATGATGTGAAAAGAAAAGTGGTTCGATCAGAATGTGAAACGACAAGTGGTTCGACGCTCATGAATGTGAAACGACAAGTGGTTCGCTCGACATCAGTAATGTGAAACGACAAGTGGTTCGACGTCCGGGTAAAGGTAATTACTATTAACGAAGGTAAATACTATCGATTTAAGGTAAATACTATTCACAAGGGTAATTACTATCGACGAAGGTAATTACTATCGACGAAGGTAAATACTATTCACAAGGTAATTAACGGTAATTACTATCGACGAAGGTAATTACTATCGACGAAGTAATTACTATCGACGAAGAGACTCTTAGATGATTACATATGAGCCCCCATAAAATAATCAAACTTACCACAAATCATTTTTTTTTCATCAACACATATTTAATCTTTCAACAATTATTAATCATTTATAACTTGTCGCCTCAATTATCGATTTAATACTATAACATATTATATGTATGATATCGTGACAATAATTGAATCAATAATATAAGAGATATGATGCAAGAATTATCGAAGTAATAATCGAGCATAAATGAAGTTGACTTCTCACGTAAAGATCAATAATCAATACCGTGTGCTACTACGCAACCACGCCAGACATCGCAGACTTTTACCACCGGTAGTTCAACAGCTTTTAATTAGCAGAATACTTCCGCCGTTATTTTTATAAAATATTTTTGTCGCTTTCTCAATCCGATAATAATTTCATTGTGGGGTCCACCAATGATTGAGCCATTGTATTTAATATTCCCTAACAAAAAGAATATTCCCCACCAAACTAATATTTTATAACAACTTGTGATACTTTGCAAAATTTATAAATATTACCCACAACTATAACATTATATCAAATTTATTCCATAATATTCAAAAATAATATTTATAGAAAAATTCATCTTTATTTATAAAAGTCGGGTCTTACAACCTCCCTTCTTATGAAATTTCACCCTCAAATTAGGGTACGCACTGGTATGTCAAGAGGTAAGGATACCTTGATTTCATTTCAGATTCTAACTCCCAAGTCATTTCTCAACATCGTGGTTCCTCCACAAAACTTCGATTTGAGGTATAACTCGAGCGTAGAATATGTTCCTTCTTATCCAAAATTTGAACAGAACCTCTTCATACGCCAAATCTTCCGCTATTTCGTCCTGGTTCTAACTCAATAATATGGTTCGGTCTTTCACATATTTACGTAATATAGATATGTGAAAACGTTATGAACATTTAGACATATTTCAGCAGAAAGTCGAGTCTATAGCTACGCTCCTACTCGATCGAGGATTAAAATGGACCGATGAATCGAGGATTAAGTTTTCCTCTCTTTCCAAATCTTGTAACTCCTTTCCATGGAGCAACTCTTAACAACACACGATCTCCTATATCGAATTCCACGCCCTTTCATGAAGATCAAGATAACTCTTTTGTCGATTTTGTGAGGTTTTTATACGTCATTTCGGATCGTTTCAATCTTTTCCGTAGTCATACGCATTCAACTCCGGTCCCAACAACGTTGCTTCACCCACCTCATCCCAAAGATAATCGAGAACGACACTTTCTTCCATACAACGCTCGAATGGAGCCATGCCAATACTTGCTTGATAACTCGTTGTGTAGGAAAACTCCACCAATGGTAAGAACTTGTCCCAACTCCCTGAAATCAAGGACACAGAGTCTTAATAGATCTTCAAGAGTTTGAATAGTCCTCTCCGATCGTCCGTCTGGTCTCGAGGATGATACGCCGAAGCTAAATCGTAAGTCTGCGCTCATAGCTTTTTGCAAACTAACCCAAAATCGTGAAGTGAATCTTCGGGTCTCGATCGTAAACTATGGATACCGCAGATACCACGCAAATTTACAATCTCGCTTATGTACATACGAAAGCAAGACGCTCAAGTGTATAAGTTTCTCGATTTGCAGAAGAAATGAGCAGATTTGGTCAATCTATCAACAATGACCCAAATCGCATCAACGCCTCGAGAAACCTTAGAAGACCCCAGAACTAAATCCATGGTAATGTGCTCCCACTTCCATTCTCGAATTTCAAGTGGTTGCAATGGACCTTTTGGTACTTGATGCTCCGCTTAACTCGTTGACAAGTTAGACACCTCGAGATAAACAAACGCTTATCTCTCTCTTCATATCGCTTCCACCAAAAAATGTATTTATTTAATATCATGATACATTTTGGTACTCCTGTGATGGATTGCAAATGGTGTGTCAGGCGCTTCCATCATGATATTATACTTTAAATCGTGGTCGTTAGAACACAAAGTCCGGAGTCGACTCAAGTATTCCTTCTTCATCGATTTTCGCTTCCCAAGATAAGACCTTCTTCGCACTTTTTTCCTCATACGATCACTACCTGTGTCCAGTAGCTTGAGCACTTTTTAACTTTATCGATTAAAGTTCTGCTTCTACTCAGATACTCGCTTATCATCACACGCGTCCCTCGAGTCTTTAACTCTATCTCCATCCTTTGCAAGTCACACAAATGGGCCTCAGCGTTGATAATATCGCACTCAGATTGCATATGATTTTCTACTCAACGCGCCGCCTACCACGCTCTTTTCCAAGATGGTATCGATGGTACGATCATAATCTTTCAACAGCTTCAAGCCAACGCCGTTGTCGCATGTCGAGTTCCTTTTGAGTGAAGAAATATTTCGAGGCTTTTTACGATCCCAGAAAGATCTCCACTTTCTCCCCATACAAGTAATGCCTCCAAATTTTAAGCAGAAGATAACAAACCGCTAACTCTAGATCATGAGTAGGATAATTCCTCTCATATTCTTTCGAGTTGTCGCGAGGCATAGGCTATAACTTTTCCATGTTGCATAAGAACACATCCCAACCCTTTGCCTCAAGCATCATCAGAGATGACAAATCCTCCGAGCCGATGGTATTCACGTAACAAAATCAAATAAGTCTCTCTCGAAGTTCTTGAAAACTCTTCTCACATTCTTCGCTTCCAACCGAACTTTCAGATCTTCCGAGTCACCGAAATAACGGAGTAGCGATTCGAGAAAATCCTTCCATTAATCTCCGATAATAACCAATTTAAACCGAGAAAGCTACGATTTGGCCATCGATTTAGGTTGTTCCCACTTTCAATAGCTTCAATCTTTCATTGGTCAATGATATTCCACGACTTGATACCACGTGCTCAAGGAATGCTACTTCTTCAAGCCGTAACTCTCGATTTCTTCAACTCGCATAAAGCTTATATTCACTTAAGCTTTTGGAGTGTCACCAAGTGTTGCTTTCATGAT
This sequence comes from Panax quinquefolius, assembly GCA_020205615.1. Taxonomy (NCBI): domain Eukaryota; kingdom Viridiplantae; phylum Streptophyta; class Magnoliopsida; order Apiales; family Araliaceae; genus Panax; species Panax quinquefolius. The sequence goes on along the minus strand of CM035172.1, from coordinate 14,676,904 downwards.
CTTCACGCGCTTTTGGAATAAATAAGGATGTCATCAATAAAGACGCACCACAAAGTGATCTAAATATTCCTTGAATACTTGCTCATCATATCCATGAAGGCGTTAGGAGCATTAGTCAATCCAAAGGATACGACTAGAATTCATAATGCCCGCATCGAAGTTCTCAAAGCCGCCTTTCGAATGTCACGGTTCTAATCTTCAATGGTGATATCCTAACTAAGATCAATCTTTGAAAAGAATTTGGCTCCTGCAGAATCGGGTCAAACAGTCATCAATACGCGGGCAATGGATACCTATTTTTGATGGTGACATGATTCAACTCCCGATAATCAATACAAAGTCGATACTCCCATCTTTCTTCTTCACGTAATGTAACAGAGCACCCCAAGGAGAAGTACTAGGACTAATAAAGCCAATGTCTAACAATTCTCGCATTGGGTCTTTAACTCAAGTTCAATAGAGCTATTCGACATGGGCTTTGAAATAGGTTTTGTAGATCGTTCAAGGTCGATACAAAATTCAATTTCACGCCCGGGGTAGGCCAGAAGTTCTTCGGGAATACGTCAGAAATTTATTAACAATAGAATATCGCTCAAAATCGACGATTTTTATTTAAATCATGATATGAGCTAAGAAAGCTCGACATCCGCTTTTTCAATAAACGAATAATTTTATGGGCTCGAGACGACCGTGATTGATTTTAATGGTTTGGTCGTTTGAATTCAAGATAATAGGTTGATTAGAATATGAAAGCTAACAACCTTACGAAAACAATCAATTTTTGTATGATAAGTAGTTAACCAATCAATCCCTGTAATCACGCCAAATGCAAGTATTTTTAATGAAATAAGATCAATGTGTAATGCGAGGGTACCGATTTGAACCAAACAAGACTTATAAACAAATGGATGTAATGAAGGTTTCTCCCAACTGAGTTTCCACAGATAAGTCAAAGTCTAATTTCTCCTGAGTCAAATTTAATCGATGAGCGCAAGTAGAGAAATAAAAGAATGGGTAGAACCCAGATCAAATAAAGTATAGACTTCATTAGAGTTTATGATAAGCTTACCCGTGATGACCTCATTCGGATTCCTCGCTTCTTTGGGAGGTCACAACAAACGCTCTCCTCAGACTACCGGCTTTTGAATTTTCCGGGACGGCCTTTGGTGCTTCCATCCTAGTTGAATTTGTTTTCTAGAAACGACAAAATCGAGCTAAGTTGACCTTTCTTCCACAATTATAACACGCTTTGACTAGCATGACGCAGCTTTGATCGATGTGTCCCTCTCTCCTCCGCATTTGAAGCATACGATAGTGGTCTTTCTCCTTCCTTAACAACGGGTGTCAGGTCGACGCTTTCCACCATTGTTGAATCTCCGCTTTTTGAAATGTCCATTCTATTGTTTTGGCCCCGATTACCACCAAGTGGTTACCATATCCGCCCGTTGATTCCTCCACGCTTGTTGTCACCGCTCACGACTACTCTCGCCGGTATTATAATTTTGCTTACCGCTTCTTTTAGTCAGGTTGACTCATTATCGCGCTTCCACTAATCGAGCCCTATTTACAACATCCAATACAAACACGCTTTATGAGAAATAAGATGTCGACGATATTCCGCTTCAAACCTCTTAAAAACATTCGCGCCATTCTCTTCATTATCCACCAAGTGGGACGTTAAACCGTGATAACTCCGCAAATTTTGCCTCGTATCATGGCTATTACTGGCCATATTGTTTTGTTCCAACTTGATAAATTCCACCTCCCTTCATGTGGCTAATACTTTCGTGAAAGTATTTGTCGCTGAAATGCCTCCCGAACTTCTCCCAAGATATCTTCAAGACAAAGAAGTCGAGTACGCTTTTACCGATTCCCACCAAGAATCCGCCTCCGCCTGCAACATAAAGGCAAGAAGTGGAACCTTTTGCTTTCTGAGCATCCCAAGACATCAAATATCTTGGTAATCTGCTTTATCCATGCTTCCGCCTGTAAGTGGTTTTGCTCTCCCTTAAACTCCGGTGGTCCTTGAAAACTCCTCGAGAGTTTTCCGTGTTTTGCCTTGAATTGCTTACGATTTTCGAGAGTTTTCCGTGTTTCCAAACGCTGTGTGACGCCCCAAAATAGTATACATCACCCATTCTCGAAGTTGTCAATACATGGTATGTAAACAACTACAACTTTATTATTACAACAAGAAATCGTGAGTTTGAATACAAATATTATCTTCTGTATAATATATATACTCAAATAAATCCTCATCACATTTATCGATACATTATTTTACAAAATGGTGAGGACTACTAAACAATCCTTTCTAAAACCTTCATTCCATACCCCGACTGCACTCGCTTATATTCTCGCCCCGAGAAGAAAAATGGAACAAAAAGGAAAAGGGTGAGCTCAACTAGCCCAAAGAAAGAATATTATGACTAAGATAATATACAACAAATTATCGTTAGTCTTCAACAGAAAAATCTAATGTAATACAATAGACAACAAATTTTAAATCAATATTCGCAATGAAATAATAATTCATTGTAAGAGTTAAGTAGAGAATGCAAACTACTATCTTCTATGTATGAATTTAAAAGTTCATCGCTCATCTTTTATCCCTCGTAACATCAATCAATATACATCCGAATCAAATATTCATCTTTGCACCATGTGCCAAAGATATTCATCACTGGTCATGTTCATCTAAACACTGCTCATCTTTGCACTACGGCCAAAGATATTCTTCAGAAATCATTCATCTTTTGAAATCACGTGCCAAAGATATTCCATAATATCATCATTTAAGACCGAAGATGATGAAAAATATTTTTAAAGAAACGAATCCAAAGGAAACAAAATGACAAGGATTAAGGATTAAGGATTCAGATTTTGTTTTATCCACGCCCAAAAATACCTCAAAAATAATCATAGTGGTGTAAAATTCAAGAATGATCAAAACATGGATACAATCAAAGCTAAGATCCGTAATAGATATTTTGGACAAAAAAAGAAGAAATTTTATTTTCTATGAATAAGGTCAGATACGTGAATAAAGGCCAGATACGTGAATAAGAATCTCGACACCAAAAGAAGATAGAAATTTCACAAAAACATCTTCACGCTTCGCTTAATAAGATCGTGAATAAGAAGAATCGTGAATAAGAATCATGAATAAGAATCGTGAATAAGAACTCATGAATAAGAACTCCCGATATGGAAAAGTTCCAAATTTGATAAAAGTTCCAACCAATATTTCAAAGATAATGATATCAAGAAATAATATCATTCGAGAAGAAAATAACATCCCTTACCTCGAAAGATCAAGATTTTTAAATTAAACACCTGGATATAAGTATGACTTTGACTTGCATCGATATAGCAATACTCAAAGTATACTCAAAATACTCACAAGAATACGCCGATAATATAGAGAGAGAAAACTTCAGTTTCGTGTGATTTTCAATTCTAACCCAAGACCCTATTTATAGAAATCGCTAGTAACACCAAAGTTAGTAAAATTTAATATAATAATATTATATATATTACAAATTATCTACGCACCTAGAACCATCTGAATTCAGCAACTTGCATGTGTTTAATGAGGCTAACCAAACACAAAAAAACGTTTTTGTAATTAAAATATTTTAAACTTCCAAAAATCAATTATTTTTTGAGCTTCGTAACTTCAATAATTCATAATAAATAGCCCTTTTATCAGAAAAATTGAATCTCTCGATTTTTATAGGAAATTCAATTTCTACAACTTTGCGTAAGAAAGTTTTTCCAAATTCCAAACATAAATTGACCAAATCCACAAAACAAGCAATTTTAAAGCTATAATCAAATTTCAAATAATAAATGGGGTCCACCAACATGTTTAACATGTTTTAAACATTTATTGCAACAAAAAATACTCTTCCTCCTCAGATACTCATATATCCCACATTCGTTGTAAAAATATCACCATTATTATATTATTAAAATATAATAATATATTTAAACGAATTATTTTATCGTAAAAGATAAAATTTCAATTTTCAACAATTGTCACATTAAAAATTTTCTCCATCTATATCCACATAAAATTAATATTTTCTCATCATATGAATCAATAATTAATTATTCACAAATAATATTATGTAATCACAATATCGACAACCAGCAGCAGCCTCAGAAAGCAGGGCTTTCCAATAAGAATTTCTTCTTCTCGCGCAATTAATTAGGTGACCAAACCTCTCCTTAGATGTAACTTTCTAGACATTGCCAATAATGTTATCTAATAATATTATTCAGATAATATGAATTATTGCTTCGATAATGAAAAATATCAGTAATGACAATTATCAAACAACATCAATATAAAATATCAACGCAAAGAATTATTAACTCAATAAAATATCGAATAAAGAATTATCCGTAACCATTATCGAGTAAAGGCCTTCACGTAAGAATCAATAATAGGTGCAATACCGCATCGTCAACAACGCAGACCGTGTTTTAACCACCGTGTATTTTAACAAAGATTAATCTGTGAATAACTACGCCGTTATTTTTAAACAACTTATATTTGCTGCTTTCTTCATCCAATCGCTCACATGGGCCCACACATGGTCGCTACCGGCCGCATTTAATATTCCCGACAAAGACAAATATTCCACGCACCAAACTAATATTCCCCGACAACAATGAATATTTTATAACCACTGCTTATTTTGAAATATTTCATGATTTAACCCTAACTATCCACATTAATCAAATCAACCCTTACTATTTCAAAATAATAAATAGAGAAAATTAAATTTCATTAATAATAAGTTGGGGTCTTACATTTTGGATGATGAGTCGCCTTTTCCTCATCATGTTGTCCCCAGATAAATCGATAAAGCCTCCAACATTTGATCATTCATCATTTGGTCGTTGTTGCTTCAACATTTGAGGATTCATCATTTCGTCGTGGTTTTCACGATCACATTATCCTCGATTATCGATATGTGGTGAATCAACGATCGTCATAGCGCCCATTGCTATTCTCAACATTCTCGATGTCATTTTCAGACATCGCCACAAAACAAAAGGTTAATCGACATGTAACAAATTATCCCTATCTTCCTCACCAACCAATAAAATAAAGACATAAACTTAGTAGTCATACTAACAAGGTATTCCCTGCCTCCCTCCTAGTACTATTCTCACATCTTAGCCTGTGGATCATATATCTCAAGCTCGATACTAATTGTGACGCCCCCAAAATTAGGTATACATCACCCATCTTGGGTCGCCACTTACATGGCATGTAATTTAAATACAACTTACTAACATAACTGCTGCGTGGTATAATACTTATATAAATCGTGAGTTTAAATACAAATATCGCTCTACTAGATATTATACAAACTCAAAAAAAGTCCTCATTATAATTATTATCACACTATTTCACGTAATAGTGAGGACTACTAATGCTATCTTCGTGACCATCACTGCTTCCGACTCGTCCCGGCCTATATTCTCATTTCTCAAGAGAATAAATGAAAGAAAGGGTGAGCTCAACTAGCCCAAGAAGAAATATTATGACTAAGATAATGCGTAATAAATTATCAATAGTCTTCAACAATGTTAAACCGATAAAATACAATAGACATAAACCAGTTTAATCGCAATGAATATATAATCCATTAAAAGAGTCAAGTAGAAAATAAAGTCTACTATCTTTTTAGGTTTTAAAAGGTTTTCATCATCAAGTTATAAATTTAGACTCACTTTTAATAAATATTCCACATCATCGAATCACCCCCCGCACTACGGCCAAGGATATTCTTTAAGATCACGACCACAATTATTCATGCACTACCACGCCAAGAATATTTGTGTATTCATTAATGGTCATGATCATGCCAACAATCATCCATCAATGCACTACTACCATCGAGGATTTTTACCACATCATTTGTAACATTACTTGGCCATGATTACAATCAATAGTCTCTCGGTCATAATCATACCAAGTCCATCTATGCACTACAAAAGCCACGTATGACTTTCAAAAAAATATAAACATGAGGATGATGACAATGATATAAGAATTCAATAAAACAAGTTCAAGAATTATTTTATCCAGAATTATTAACGCCCAAATTATCAACACGACATCGCTTTTGTAGAGTAAAATTCAAGAATGATCGTAAGAATATTTTCATGAAAAGATATCGATGAAACGCAAATATCAAGGATATTCCACTAATTTCATGGAGTATAAGTCAAAGTTTTAACCAACCGGGTATAATAAAGAATGGAATAACAAAAGAAATCACCACGCATGCGATGTAGATCGCATGCATAAAGTTATTCCAATGTAATAATAAATAATCTAACCAGTCGTGAAATTCACACCGATGTGATGTTCCAATGTAATAATAAAGATGGAACCAGATCCGTAAAAAACACATGATAGATATTCCAATGTAATAATAAAGACGAAACCAGTCCTGTAAAACACATGCATGTGATGTTCCAATGTAATAATAAAGATTTTAACCAGTCCCTGTAAAACACATGCATGTGATGTTCCAAATGTAATAATAATAAAGATTTTAACCAGTCCTGTAAAACACATGCATGTGATGTTCCAATGTAATAAATAAGAATGTCACCAAGTATAGGTAAACCACTTATACAAAAGTTATTCCAATGTAATAATAAGCAATGGAATAACAACAGCTTCTCTTCATGAATAAGAAAGAATAACACCCCTTACATTTGGTAGAGATTGAATATCGCAGCAGCAGTAAGTAAGAATAAAAATACTCTTTTCTTCTTTCTCTTATTCTCTCTATACTTTCTCTCTATAGCTTGAATGAATTCGTGAAAATAATGAAGCCCTCAGCCTCTATTTATAGAAGATTTCTAGCTAAGACCGCCGTGTGAAAAGGCAAGTGGCTCGACGACTAATGATGTGAAAAGAAAAGTGGTTCGACGTCAGAATGTGAAAACAAGTGGTTCGACATCAGAATGTGAAACGACAAGTGGTTCGACGCTCAGAATGTGAAACGACAAGTGGTTCGACGTCCGGTAAAGGTAATTACTATTAATTTAAGGTAAATACTATCGATTAAGGTAAATACTATTCACAAGGGTAATTACTATCGACGAAGGTAATTACTATCGACGAAGGTAAATACTATTCACAAGGGTAATTACTATCGACGAAGGTAATTACTATCGATTTACGAAGAGACTTAGATGATGACTTATACGAGCCCCCCATAAAATAATCAAACTTACCACAAATCATTTTTTTTTCATCAACACATATTTAATCTTTCAACAATTATTAATCATTTATAACTTGTCGCCTCAATTATTGATTTAATACTATAACATATTATACGTATGATATCGTGACAATAATTGAATCAATAATATAAGAGATATGACGCAAAGAATTATCAGAGTAATAATCGAGCATACCGAAAGTGACTTCTCAAAAGATCAATAATCAATACCGTGTGCTACTACGCAACTACGCCAGACATCGCATTTTTTTACCACCGGTAGTTCAACAGCTTTTAATTCAGAATACACTTCCGCCGTTATTTTTATAAAATGTTTTTGTCGCTTTTCAATCCGACAATAATTTCGATTGTGGGGTCCACCAATGATTGAGCCATTGTATTAATATTTCCTAACAAAAAGAATATTCCCCACCAAACTAATATTTTATAACAACTTGCATACTTTGCAAAATTTATAAATATTACCCACAACTATAACATTATATCAAATTTATTCCATAATATTCAAAAATAATATTTATAGAAAAATTCATCTTTATTTATAAAAGTCGGGTCTTACAACCTCCCATTCTTATGAAATTTCACCTCAAATTAGGGTACGACTCGGTATGTCAAGAGGTAAGGATACCTTGATTTCATTTCGCATTCTAACTCCCAAGTCATTTCTCAACATCGTGGTTCCTCCACAAAACTTTCGACTGAGGTATAACCCTCGAGCGTAGAATATGTTCCTTCTTATCCAAAATTTGAACAGAACCTCTTCATACGCCAAATCTTCCGCTATTTCGTCCTCGGTTCTAACTCAATAATATGGTTCGGGTCTTTCACATATTTACGTAAACATAGATATGTGAAAAACGTTATGAACACGAGACATATTTCACAGAAAGTTTAGTCTATAGCCACGCTCCTACCGATCGAGGATTAAAATGGACCGATGAATCGAGGGTTAAGTTTTCCTCTCTTTCCAAATCTTGTAACTCCTTTCCATGGAGCAACTCTTAACAACACACGATCTCCTATATCGAATTCCACCTCCTTTCGATGAAGATCAAGATAACTCTTTTGTCGATTTTGTGAGGTTTTATACGTCGTTTCGGATCGTTTCAATCTTTTCCGTAGTCATACGTATCAACTCCCGGTCCCAACAACGTTGTTTCACCCACCTCATCCCAAAGATAACGGAGAACGACACTTTCTTCCATACAACGCTCGAATGGAGCCATGCCAATACTTGCTTGATAATCTGTTGTTGTAGGAAAACTCCACCAATGGTAAAGAATTGTCCCAACTCCCTGAAATCAAGGACACGAGTCTTAATAGATCTTCAAGAGTTTGAATAGTCCTCTCCGATCGTCCGTCTCCGTCCGAGGATGATATGCCGAAGCTAAATCGTAAGTCTGCGCTCATAGCTTTTTGCAAACTAACCCAAAATCGTGAAGTGAATCTTGGGTCTCGATCGTAAACTATGGATATAAGAGATACCATGCAGCCTTTACAATCTCGCTTATGTACATACGAGCAAGACGTTCAAGTGTATAAGTTTTCAGACGGCAGAAATGAGCAGACTTGGTCAATCTATCAACAATGACCCAAATCGCATCAACGCCGAGAAACCTTAGAAGACCCAGAACTAAATCCATGGTAATGTGCTCCCACTTCCATTCCGAATTTTAAGTGGTTGCAATGGACCTTTTGGTACTTGATGTCCGCTTTAACTCGCTGACAAGTTAGACACCTTGAGATAAACAAATACTATATCTCTCTCTTCATATTGCTTCCACCAAAATGTACGATTTAATATCATGATACATTTGGTACTCCTGTGATGGATTGCAAATGGTGTGTCAGGCGCCCATCATGATATTATACTTTAAATCGTGGTCGTTAGAACACAAAGTCCGGAGTCGACTCAAGTATTCCTTCTTCATCGATTCTTGCTTCCCAGATAAGACCTTCTTGCACTTTTTTCCTCATACGCATCACCTCAGTGTCCGTAGCTTGAGCAGCCTTTTAACTTTATCGATTAAAGTTTGGTTCTACTCAGATACTCGCTATCATCACATGCGTCCCTCGAGTCTTTAACTCTATCTCCATCCTTTGCAAGTCACACAAAATGGGCTTCATACGACAATATCGCACTCAGATTTTGATATGATTTTCTACTCAATGCGCCGCCTACCACGCTCGTTTTTCAAAGATGGTATCGATGGTATAATCATAATCTTTCAACAGATTCAAGCCAACGCCGTTGTCGCATGTTGAGTTCCTTTTGAGTGAAGAAATATTTGAGGCTTTTATGATCCGTAAAGATCTCCACTTTCTCCCCATACAAGTAATGCCTCCAAATTTTAAGTGCAAGAAGATAACAAACCGCTAACTCTAGATCATGAGTAGGATAATTCCTCTCATATTCTTTGAGTTGTCGCGAGGCATAAAGCTATAACTTTTCCATGTTGCATAAGAACACATCCCAACCCTTTGCTCAAGCATCATCAGAGATGACAAATCCTCCGAGCCGATGGTATTGTCGTAACAAAATAAATAAGTCTCTCTCGAAGTTCTTGAAAACTCTTCTCACATTCTTCGCTTCCAACCGAACTTTCAGATCTTTCCGAGTCACCGAAATAATGGAGTAGCGATTCGAGAAAATCCTTCCATTTAATCTCCGATAATAACCATTTAAACCGAGAAAGCTACGATTTTGGCCATCGATTTAAGTTGTTCCCACTTTCAATAGCTTCAATCTTTCATTGGTCAACAGATATTCCATGACTTGATACCACGTGCCCAAGGAATGCTACTTCTTCAAGCCGTAACTCGCATTTCTTCAACTCGCATAAAGCTTATATTCACGAAGCTTTTGGAGTGTCACCTCAAGTGTTGCTTTCATGATTTTCACGGCTTTTGGAATAAATAAGGATGTCATCAATAAAGACGACCACAAAGTGATCTAAATATTTCTTGAATACTCGGTTCATCATATCCATGAAGGCAAAGAGGAGTATTAGTCAATCCAAAGGACATGACTAGGAATTCATAATGCCCGCATCGAGTTCAAAGCCGTCTTTGGAATGTCACGGTTCTAATCTTCAATTGGTGATATCCTAACGAAGATCAATCTTTGAAAAGAATTTGGCTCCTTGCAATCGGGTCAAACAGTCATCAATACGTGGCAATGGATACCTATTTTTGATGGTGACATGATTCAACTCCCGATAATCAATACAAAGTCGATACTCCCATCTTTCTTCTTCACTTAATAGTAAACAGAGCACCCCAAGGAGAAGTAGTACTAGGACTAATAAAGCCAATGTCTAACAATTCCTCGCAGTTGGGTCTTTAACTCCTCAAGTTCAATAGAGCTATTCGATATGGGCTTTTAGAAATAGGTTTTCAGATCGGGTTCAAGGTCGATACAAAATTCAATTTTCACGCCGGGGTAGGCCAGAAGTTCTTCAAGGAATACGTCAGAAATTTATTAACAATAGGAATATCGCTTAAAACCGACGTATTTTTATTTAAATCGTGACATGAGCTAAGAAAGCTTGACATCCGCTTTTCAATAAACGAATAGCTTTATGGCTTGAGATGACCGTGATTGATTTTAATGGTTTGGTCGTTTGAATTCATTGATAATAGGTTGATTAGGAATATGAAAGCTAACAACCTTACGAAAACAATCAATTTTTTTATGATAAGTAGTTAACCAATCAATCCCTAGAATCACGCCAAATGCAAGTATTTTTAATGAAATAAGATCAACAGTGTAATGTGAGGGTACCGATTTGAACCAAACAAGACTTATAAACAAGTGGATGTAATGAAGGTTTCTCCAACCTGAGTTTCCACAGAGATAAGTCAAAGTCTAATTTCTCCTGAGTCAAATTTAATCGATGAGCGCAAGTAGAGAAATAAAAGAATGGGTAGAACCCAGATCAAATAAAGTATAGACTTCATTAGAGTTTATGATGTTTTACCCGTGATGACCTCATTTGATTCCTTGCTCTTTGGGAGGTCACAACAAACGCCTCCCTCAGACTACTGGCTTTTGAATTTTCGGGATGGCCTTTTTGGTGCCTCCATCCTAGTTGAATTTGTCTTTCGTGAACGACAAAATCGAGCTAAGTGACCTTCTTCCACAATTATAACATGCTTTTGACGGCATGACGCAGTTTTGATCGATGTGTCCCTCTCCTCCGCATTGAAGCATATGATAGTGGTCTTTCTCCTTCCTTAACAATGGGTGTTTGGTCGACGCGTCTTTCCACCATTGTTGAATCTCCGCTTTCTTGAAATGTCCATTCTTATTGTTTTGGCCTCGATTACACCAAGTGGTTACATATATCCGCCTGTTGATCCCCCTCCACTTGTTGTCACCGCTTCGATGACTACTCGTTGGTATTATAATTTTGCCTTACCGCTCTCTTTTAGTTGTGTTGACTCATTATCGCGCTCCACTAATCGAGCCCTATTTACAACATCCGAATACAAACACGGTTTATGAGAAATAAAATATTGACGTATTCCCGCTTCAAACCTCTTAAAAACATTCGCGCCATTCTCTTTATTATCCACCAAGTGGGATTTAAACCGTGATAACTCGCAAATTTTGCCTCGTATTGCGATTACCTGGCCATATTGTTTTGTTCCAACTTGATAAATTCCACCTCCTTCATGTATGGCAATAATACTTTCGGGAAAGTATTTGTCATTGAAACAACTCTGGAACTTCTCCCAAGATATCTTCAAGACAAAGAAGTTGAGTACGTTTTACCGATTCCCACCAAGAATCCGCCTCCGCAAGAACATAAAAGCGCAAGAAGTGAAACCTTTTGCTCCTTGGAGCATCCCAAGACATCAAATATCTGGTAATCTGCTTTATCCATGCTTCAGAAGTGGTTTTGGCTCTCCCTTAAACTCCGGTGGTCCCAGCTCCTTGAATTGTTTAGCGGTGACCGCCCGAGAGTTTTCCGTGTTTCCACCTACGTTTTGTGTGACGCCCCCAAAATAGGTATACATCACCCATTCTGAGTTGTCAATACATGGTACAGAAACAACTACAACTTTATTATTAGAACAGTAAAACTGTGAGTTTGAATACAAATATCCAAAATTTGAACAGGAACCTATTCATACGTCAAATCTTCCGCTACTGGAGAACATATTCTACGCTCCAAGGTTATACCTCAAGTCAAAGTTTTGTGGAGGAACCACGATGTTGAGGAAATGACTTGGGAGTTAGAATCAAATGAAATCAAGGTATCCTTACCTCTTCGACATACCAGTGTATACGCACCCTAATTTCGAGGGCTAAATTTTCATGAGAAGGAAGGTTGTAAGACCCAAACTTTTATAAATAAAGATGAATTTTTCTATAAATATTATTTTGAATATTATGGAATAAATTTGATATAATGTTATAGTTGTAGGTAATATTTATAAATTTTGCAAAGTATGCAAGTTGTTATAAAATATTCGTTTGGCTCTGGGAATATTCTTTTTGTTAGGAATATTCGACAACGGCTCAATCATTGGTGGACCCCATAATGTAATTATTGTTGATTGAGAAAACGACAAAAATATTTTATAAAAATAACTACGGAGGTGTTACCGTTAAAACCGTTGAACTACCCAAATTGGTAAAAGTACAAGAATCTGGCGTAGTCAGATAAAGAAGACACCAGATTGATTATTGATGCTTACGTGAGAAGAACTCATTTATGCTCAATTATTGCTACAAGAATTGTCGTGATCATATCTCTTATATTATTGATTCAATTATTGTCACAAGATCATCATCGTATAATATGTTATAGTATTAAATCAATAATTGAGACGACAAGTTATAAATGATTAATAATTGTTGAAAGATTAAATATGTGTTGATGAAAAAAAATGATTTGTGGTAAGTTTGATTATTTTATGGGGGCTCTATATGTCATCATCTAAGAGTCTCTTCATCAATAAGAATTACCTTCGTCAATAGTAATTACCCTTGTGAATAGTATTTACCTTCGTTAATAGTAATTACCTTCATCAATAAGAATTACCCTTGTGAATAGTATTTACCTTCGTCAATAGTATTTACCTTCGTTAATAGTAATTACCTTTACCAGACGTCGAACCACTTGTCGTTTCACATTATAAAAGGCCGAACCACTTGTCGTTTCACATTACAAAGGCCGAACCACTTGTCGTTTCACATTACAAAGCGCCAAACCACTTTTCTTTTCACATCATTAGTCGCTCGAGCCACTTGCCTTTTCACACGGCGGTGCTAAGCTAGAAATCTTCTATAAATAGAGGCCTAGGGCTTCATTATTTTTCACTTAATTCATTCAAGCTTATAGAGAGAAAGTATAGTAGAGAATAAGAGAGAAAGAAGAAGAGTATTTTATTACTACACCGTCCGCAGATTCAATCTCCTACCAAATGTAAGGGTGTTATTCTTTCTTATTCATGAAGAGAACTGTTGTTATTCCATCGCTTATTATTCATTGGAATAACTCGTATAAGTGGTTTACCCTATACTTGGTGACATTCTTCTATTATTCTCATTGGAACATCCTGTCGTGTGTTTTACTGGGACTGGTTCCGCTTTTTTATTATTATTCGTTGGAACATCCTCGTACATGTGTTTTTACACCGGGACCGGTTCCGTCTTTATTATTCTCGTTGGAACATCTCATGCATGTGTTTTTACCGGACCGGGTTCCATTTTTATTATTCTCGTTGAATATCCTATTCGTGTGTTTTACACCGGATCCGGTTCCATCTTTATTATTCTCATTGGAACATCCTCGCTTGCAAGGCCTTATCGCATTTACGGTGATTTCTTTTGTTATTCCATTCTTTATTATACCCAATAAGTTAAAACTTTGACTTTATACTCCATGAAATTAGTGGAATATCCTCGATATTTGCGTTTCATCCAAAGATCTTTTCATGAAAATATTCTTCCGATCATTCTTGAATTTTACTCTACAAAACAAAGATTATCGTGTGATAATTTGACGTTAATAATTCCCGGATAAAATAATTTTGAACTTGTTTTTTTATGAATTCTTATATCATTGTCATCATCCTCATGTTTATATTTTTTTAAAGTCATCCGTGTAATTCAGAAAGTGCATGATGGACTTGGTATGATTATGACCAGAGACTATTCGGTGTAATCATGACCGTAATGTTACAAATGATGTGGTAAAAATCCTCAATGGTAGAGTGCATTGATAGACAGTTGTTGGCATGATCATGACTATTAATGAATACACAAATATTCTTCGCCCGTAGAAGTGCATGAATAATTGTGGTCGCGATACTAAAGAATATCCTTGGCAGAAAAAGGGGGTGATTCGATGATGTGGAATATTTATTAAAGTTCGAGTCTCAATTTATAACAAATGATGAAAAACCTTTGAAAACCTAAAAGATAGTAGATTTTATTTTCTACTTGACTCTTTTAATAGATCAGATATTCAAACCGCAGCTTAAACCGGTTGTTCATTGTATTTTATCGGTTTAACATTGTTGAAGACTATTGATAATTTATTCGCATTATCTTAGTCATAATATTTCATCGGGCTAGTTGAGCTCACCCTTTCTTTCACCGTTCTCTTCGTGAAATGAGAATATAGGCCGGGACGCAGCCTGGGGAAACGAGTGATGGTCCTCAAGATAAGATTAGTAGTCCTCACTATTCGTGAAAATAAGTGTGATAATAATTGTAATGAGGACTCTTTTTTGAGTTTGTATAATATCTAGTAGACGATATTTGTATTTAAACTCACGCTTTATGTCAGATTGTATACGCATAGCTTATGTTAAGTAAGTTGTATTTAAATTGCACTACCATGTAAGTGGCGACCAAGATGGGTGATGTATACCTAATTTTGGGGGCGTCACGGTTGGTATCGAGCTTAGGATATGATCTCCGGCTAAGATGTGAGAATAGTACTAGGAGGGGAGAGACGGGAATACCTTCGTTAGTATGACCTACCTAAGTTTTTACGTGCTATTTTATTGGTTGGTCGGAAGATGGGATAATTTGTTATACGTCAATTAACCTTTTGTTTTGTGGCAAGATTTGAAAATGACATCCGAGAATGTTGAGAATAGAATGGAGCGAAAGCGATCGTTGATTCACCATATATCAATAATCGAGGATAATGTGCATCGAAGGCGATAATCCTCACGTAAACAACAACACCGACCAAATGATGAACGATCAAATGTTCAGAGGCTTTGTTAATTTATGCAACAAAGAAAGCGAGAGCGACTCTGTCCAAAATGTAAGACCCCAACTTATTATTAATGAAATTTAATTTTCTATTTATTATTTTGAAATAGTAAGGGTTGATTTGATTAATGTGGATAGTTAGGGTAAGATATTTAAATATTTCAAAATAAGCAAGTGGTTATAAAATATTCATTGTTGTTTGGGAATATTCGTTTTGGTCGTGGAATATTTGTACTTATCGGAATATTCGTGACGATTTGACCCATGTGTGGGCCCCATAACTAGAAAGCGATTGGATGAAAAAAACGACAAATATAAGTTGTTTAAAAATAACGGATAGTTATTACAAGTTAATCTTGTTAAAATACCCGGTGGTTAAAACACAAGAAGATACCAGTATTGCACCAATTATTGATTCTTACGTAAGAAGGCACTACTCAATAATGGTTACGTGAATTACCGCTCAAAGATTTTATTGAGTTAATAATTCTTTGCGTTGATATTTTATATTGATGTTGTTTCAATAATTGTCATTACACAATATTTTTCATTATCGAAGCAATAATTCATATTATCTGAATAATATTATTAGATAACATTATTGGCAATGTCTAGAAAGTTCTCGTCTAAGGAGAGGTTTGGTCACCTAATGCGCGCCCAAGAAGAAGAAATTTATTGGAAAGCCCCTTCACAGGAACCGCTCGTCACAATATTGTGATTCTCGTAATATTATTTGTGAATAATTAATTATTGATTCATATGATGAGGAAAATATTAATTTTATGTGGATATAGATGGAGAAAATTTTAATGTGACAATTGTTGAAAATTGAAATTTTATCTTTTCCGATAAAATAATTCATTTTAATATATTATTATATTTTAATAATATAATAATGGTGATATTTTTACAACGAATGTGGGATATATGATGATATACGAGGAGGAAGAGTATTTTTGTTGCAATAAATGTTTAAAACATGTTAAACATGTTGGTGGACCCCATTTATCGATCAAATTTGATTATTAAACTGTAAAATCGCCTGTTTGTGGATTCGGTACCAATTTATGTTTGGAATTTGGAAAACTTTCTTCTCGCAAAGTTGTAGAGAATTGAATTTCCTATAAAAAGTTGTAGATTCGAATTTTCTGATAAAAGGGCTATTTATTATGAATTATTGAAGTTCAAGCCTCAAATAATTGATTTTGGAAGTTTAAAATATTTTTAATTACACAAAAGTTTTTTGTGTTTGGTTAGCCTCATTAAACACATAATGCAGTTGCTAAATTCAGATGGTTCTAGGTGCGTAGAGAATTTGTAATATATATAATATTATTATATTAAATTTTCTCGCTTTTGGTGTTCTAAGCAATTTCTATAAATAGGGTGCTTAGGTTAGAATTGAAAATCACACCAGAATCAAGTTTTCTCTCTATATTATCGAGCGTATTCTTGTGTGTAGTATTTTGAGTATACTTTGAGTAATCGCTATACGATGCAAGTAAGTCCAAGTCATAGCCTATATCCTGTGTTTCACCTAGAAGTACCGATCTTTCGAGGTAAGTGGATGTTATTTTCTTCTCAAATGATATTATTTCTTCAATATCATTATCTTTGTCAAATATTGGTTGGAACTTTTATCAAATTTGGAACTTTTCCATGTCGGGTTACTATTTATTCATGAGTTCTTATTCACGAGTTACTATTCATGAATTATTATTCAGTTACTAAATTACTATTCACGAGTACTATTCACGTAAAGCGTGAAGATATTTTTTTGTGAAATTTTTATCTTTTGGTGTTCAAGTTACTATTCACGATATATATTCTGATAATTACTATTCAATTTAAAAATAAAATTTCTTCTTTTTGTCCAAAATATCTATTCGGATACTAGCCCGATCAGATCCATGTTTTGATCATTCTTGAATTTTACACCATCGCGATTATTTTTGAGGTATTTTTGGACGTGAATAAAACAAAGTACTAATCCTTAATCCTTAATCCTTGTCATTTTGTTTCAATTGGATTCGTTTTTTAAAAATATTTTTCATCATCTTCATTTTAAATGATGATATTATGGAATATCTTTGGCCTCAGTAGCAAAAAAGATGAATGATTTGAAGAATATCTTTGGCCCGTAGTGCAAAGATGAACAGTGTTTAGATGAACATGAACTAATCGATGAATATCTTTGGCCTCAGTAGTGCAAAGATGAATATTTGATTCCAGATGTATATTGATTGATGTTACAGGATAAAAGATAGACGATGAACTTTTAAATTCATACATGAAGATAGTAGTTTGCATTCTCTACTTAACTCTTCTAATGAATTATTATTTCCGCGAATATTGATTTAAAATTTGTTGTCTATTGTATTCTATTAGATTTTTCCTCGTTGAAGACTAACTGTAATTTGTTGTATATTATCTTAGTCATAATATTCTTTCTTTGGGCTAGTTGAGCTCACCCTTTTCCTTTTTGTTCCATTTTTCTTCTCTCGAGGAGGCGAGAATATACGAGTACGAAGCCTGGGTATGGAATGAAGGTTTTAGAAAGGATTGTTTAGTAGTCCTCACCATTTTGTAAAATAATGTATCAATAAATGTGATGATGATTTATTTGAGTATATATATATTATCTAGAAGATAATATTTGTATTCAAACTCACAGCTTTTATCGTTTCTAATAATAAAGTTGTAGTTGTTTCTGTACCATATATTGACAACTCAGAATGGGTGATGTATACCTATTTTGGGGGCGTCACACAAAACGTAGGTGGAAACACGGAAAACTCTCGGGCGGTCACCGCTAAACAATTCAAGGAGCTGGGACCACCGGAGTTTAAGGGAGAGCCAAAACCACTTCTGGCGGAAGCATGGATAAAGCAGATTACCAAGATATTTGATGTCTTGGGATGCTCCGAGGAGTAAAAGGTTCCTTTCACGCTTTTATGTTGCTTGAGGAGGCGGATTCTTGGTGGGAATCGGTAAAAACGTACTCAACTCATTGTCATCAAGATATCTTGGGAGAAGTTTCAGAGTCGTTTCAACGACAAATACTTTCCTGAAAGTATTCGCCACATGAAGGAGGTGGAATTTATCAAGTTGGAACAAAACAATATGACCGTGTCGCAATACGAGGCAAAATTTGCAGAGTTATCACGGTTTGCGTCCCACTTGGTGGATAATGAAGAGAGAATGGCGCGAATGTTTTTAAGAGGTTTGAAGCCGGAGATACGTCAACATCTTATTTCTCATAAACTGTGTTTGTATTCAGATGTTGTAAATAGGGCTCAGTTAGTGGAACGCGATAATGAGTCAACACAACTAAAAGAGAACAGCCGGCAAAATTATAATACCAGCGAGAGTAGTCATCGAAGCGGTGACAACAAGCGTGGAGGGAATCAACAAAGCAGATATGGTAACCACTTCGGTGGTAATCGTGGCCAAAACAATAAGAATGGACATTTCAAGAAACGGAGATTCAACAATGGTGGAAAGACGTCAAAGACCAAAGACCCATTGTTAAGGAAGGAGAAAGACCACCTATCATATGCTTCAAATGCGGAGGAGAGGGACACATCGGCCCAAAGCTGCGCCATGCCAGTCCAAAGCATGTTATAATTGTGGAAGAGAAGGTCACTTAGCTCGATTTTGTCGTTCATCAAGACAAATTCACCTAGGATGGAGGCACCAAAGGCCATCCCGTAAAATTCAAAACCCAGAGTCTGCAAGGAGAAGCGTTTGTTGTGACCTCCCAAAGAGCAAGGAATCCGAATGAGGTCATCACGGGTAAGCTTATCATAAACTCTAATGAAGTCTATACTTTATTTGATACTGGGTTCTACCCATTCTTTTATTTCTCCTACTTGCGCCATCGATTAAATTTGACTCAGGAGAAATTAGACTTTGACTTATCTGTGGAAACTCCGTTGGGAGAAACCTTCATTACATCCATTGTTTATAAGTCTTGTTTGGTTAAAATCGGTACCTTCACATTACCGTTGATCTTATTTCATTAAAAATACTTGCATTTGACGTGATTCTAAGGATTGATTGGTTAACTACTTATCATGCAAAAATTGATTGTTTTCGTAAGGTTGTTAGCTTTCATATTCCTAATCAACCTATTATGCTAATTCAAACGACCAAACCATTAAAATCAATCACGGTCATCTCAAGCCATAAAGCTATTCGTTTATTGAAAAACGGATGTCAAGCTTTCTTAGCTCATGTCATGATTTAAATAAAAATACGCCGGTTTAAAAGATATTCCTATTGTTAATAAATTTCGACGTATTCCGAAGAACTTCCGGCCTACCCCTAGAAGCGTGAAATTGAATTTTGTATCGACTTGATCCCGTGACAAAACCTATTTTCAAAGCCCCATATCGAATGGCTCTATTGAACTTCGTGAGTTAAAGACCCAACCGCAGGAATTGTTAGACATTGGCTTTATTCGTCCCCTAGTACTTCTCCTTGGGGTGCTCCTGCTCTATTCGTGTGAAGAAGAAAGATGGGAGTATGCGACTTTGTATTGATTATCGGGAGTTGAATCATGTCACCATCAAAAATAGGTATCCATTGCCACGTATTGATGACTGTTTGACCCGATTGTAAGGAGCCAAATTCTTTTCAAAGATTGATCTTCGCTCCGGATATCACCAATTGAAGATTAGAACCACGACATTCCAAAGACGGCGCCGTAACCTCGAGACGGGCATTATGAATTCCTAGTCATGTCCTTTGGATTGACTAATGCTCCGCCGCCTTCATGGATATGATGAACCGAGTATTCAAGGAATATTTAGATCACTTTGTGGTCGCGTCTTTATTGATGACATCCTTATTTATTCCAAAAGCCGTGAAGATCATGAAGCAACACTTGAGGTCGACACTCCAAAAGCTTCGTGAATATAAGCTTTATGCCAAGTTAAAGAAATGCGAGTTTTGGCTTGAAGAAGTAGCATTCCTTGGCACGTGGTATCAAGTCATGGAATATCTGTTGACCCAAAGAAAGATTGAAGCTATTCAAAGTCGGGAACAACCTAAATCAAATGACAAAGCACGTAGCTTTCTCGGTGCCTTTGGTTATTATTGAGATTCATTTTCTCGAATCGCTACTCCATTGACTCAAATTGACTTCGGAAAAGATACAAAGTTCGATTGGAGCGAAGAATGTGAGAAGAGTTTTCAAGAACTCAAGAGGAGACTTATTTCAAAGATCTCGCTCGACAATACCATCTGCCTCGGAGGATTTGTCATCTGACAAAGAATGCTTTGAGCAAAGGGTTGGGATGTGTTCTTATGCAACATGGAAAAGTTATAGTTTATGCCTCGCGACAACTCAAAGAATATGAGAGGAATTATCCTACTCATGATCTAGAGTTAGCATACCGTTGTCTTTTGCACTTAAAATTTGAAGGCATTACTTGTATGGGGAGAAAGTGGAGATCTTTACGGATCATAAAAGCCTCAAATATTTCTTCACTCAAAAGGAACTCAACATGCGACAACGACGTTGGCTTGAACTGCTGAAAGATTATGATCATACCATCCAATACCATCCCGGAAAAGCGAACGTGGTAGTGGTGACGATTGAGTAGAAAATCATACGCAAGCACGAAGTGCGATATTGTCAACGCAAAGGCCCATTTGTGTGACTTGCAAAGGATGGAGATAGAGTTAAAGACTCAGGACGCATTTAATGATAAGCGAGTATACGAGTAGAACCGACTTTAATCGATAAAGTTAAAGCCGCTTCAAGCCTACGGACACAGAATGATGCATATAATGAGGAAAAAAGTGCAAGAAGGTGCTATCACAGGAAGCAAGAATCGATGAAGAAGGAATACTTGAGTCAACTCCGGACTTTTGTGTTCCTAACGACCACGATTTAAAGTATAATATCATGATGGAGGCGCACAACACACCATTTGCAATCCATCTCAGGAGTACCAAAATGTATCATGATATTCGCCATACATTTTGGTGGAGCAATATGAAGAGAGAGATAATATTTGTTTATCTCAAGGTGTCTAACTTGTCAACGAAGTTAAAGCGGAGCATCAAGTACCAAAAGGTCCATTGCAACCACTTGAAATTCCAGAATGGAAGTGGGAGCACATTACCATGGATTTCGTTCACGGCCTTCCTAAGGTTTCTCAAGGCATTGATGCGATTTGGGTCATTGTTGATAGATTGACCAAATCGCTCATTTCTTACCGATACGAGAAACTTATACACTTGAACGCCTTCGTCGTATGTACATAAACGAGATTGTAAGATCGCATGGTATGCCGGTATCCATAGTTTCGATCGAGACCCAAGATTCACTTCACGATTTTGGGTTAGTTTGCAAAAAGCTATGGGCACAGATTTTACGATTTAGCTTCTACAGATATCATCCTCAGACAGACGGACAATCGGAGAGGACTATTCAAACTCTTCAAGATCTATTAAGACTCGTGTCCTTGATTTCAAGGGAGTTGGGACAAGTTCTTACCATTGGTGGAGTTTTCCTACAACAACAGCTTATCAAACAAGTATTGGCATGGCTCCATTCAAGCGTTGTATTGAAGAAAGTGTCGTTCTCCAAAGATCTTTGGGATGAGGTGGGTGAAGCAACGTTGTTGGGACCGGAGTTGGTACGTATGACTACGGAAAAGATTCAAACGATCCGACAACGTATAAAAACCTCACAAAATCGATAAAAGAGTTATGCTGATCTTCATCGAAAGGACGTGGAATTCGATATAGGAGATCATGTGTTGTTAAGAGTTGCTCCATGGAAAGGAGTTACAAGATTTGGAAAGAGAGGAAAACTTAACCCTCGATTCATCGGTCCATTTTAATCCTCGATCGAGTAGGAACCGTGGCCTATAAGACTCGCTTTACCGCCAAATATGTCTCGTGTTCATAACGTTTTTCACATATCTATGTTACGTAAATATGTGAAAGACCCGAACCATATTATTGAAGTTAGAACGTATTCGAAATAAGCGGAAGATTTGACGTATGAAGAGGTTCTGTTCAAATTTTGGATAAGAAGGAACATATTCTACGCCCAAGGTTATACCTCAAGTCAAAGTTTTGTGGAGGAACCACGATGTTGAGGAAATGACTTGGGAGTTAGAATCGAAATGAAATCAAGGTATCCTTACCTCTTCGACATACCGTGTACGTGCATTCCCTAATTTCGAGGGCTGAAATTTCATAAGAAGGGAAGGTTGTAAGACCTCAACTTTTATAAATAAAGATGAATTTTTCTATAAATATTATTTTGAATATTATGGAATAAATTTGATATAATGTTATAGTTGTGGGTAATATTTATAAATTTTGCAAAGTATGCAAGTTGTTATAAAATATTCGTTTGGTTTGGGAATATTCTTTTGTTAGGAATATTCGCATACAACGGCTCAATCATTGGTGGACCCTACAATGTAATTATTATCGGATTGAGAAAATGACAAAAACATTTTATAAAAATAACTACGGAGGTGTTACCGTTAAAACCATTGAACTACCCGGTGGTAAAAGAAAGAATGTCTGGCGTAGTTGCGATAAGAAGACACTTGCAGATTGATTATTGATGCTTACGTGAGAAGTCACTCAACTATGCTCAATTATTGCACACAAGAATCACGCATCATATCTCTTATATTATTGATTCAATTATTGTCACAAAGATCATCTCGTATAATATGTTATAGTATTAAATCAATAATTGAGACGACAAGTTATAAATGATTAATAATTGTTGAAAGATTAAATATGTGTTGATGAAAAAAATGATTTGTGGTAAGTTTGATTATTTTATGGGGGGCTCATATGTCATCATCTAAGAGTCTCTTCGTCAATAGTAATTACCTTCGTCAATAGTAATTACCCTTGTGAATAGTATTTACCTTCATCAATATAGTAATTACCTTCGTCAATAGTAATTACCCTTGTGAATAGTATTTACCTTCGTTAATAGTATTTACCTTCGTTAATAGTAATTACCTTTACCAGACGTCGAACCACTTGTCGTTTCACATTACAGGCGTCGAACCACTTGTCGTTTCACATTACAGGCGTCGAACCACTTGTCGTTTCACATTACAGGCGTCAAACCACTTTTCTTTTCACATCATTAGTCGTCAAGCCACTCGCTTTTCACATTTAAGCGGTGCTAAGCTAGAAATCTTCTATAAATAGAGGCCTGGGGCTTCATTATTTTTCACTTAATTCATTCAAGCTATATAGAGAGAAAGTATAGAGAGAATAAGAGAAAGAAGAAGAGTATTTATTTTATTACTATTCTTTGCATAAAGATTCAATCTCCTACCAAATGTAAGGGGTGTTATTCTTTCTTATTCATGAAGAGAATGTTGTTATTCCATTGCTTATTATTACATTGGAATAACTTTGTATAAGTGGTTTACCCTATACTTGGTGACATTCTTCTATTATTCTCGTTGGAACATCCTATTCATGGTTTTACACTTGACCGGTTCCGTCTTTTATTATTATTCATTGGAACATCCATGTCATGTGTTTTACATGGGACTGGTTCCGCTTTTTTATTATTCTCGTTGGAACATCACATCATGTGTTTTACAGGACTGGTTCCGTCTTTATTATTACCGTTGGAATATCCTATCTCGTGTGTTTTACAGGATCCTGGTTCCATCTTTATTATTCATTTGAACATCCCGCCGGTGTAATTTCAACCGACCTGTTCCGTTCTTTATTATTCATTGGAATAACTTGTCATGCATGCGGTCTATCGCGTACGGTGATTTCTTTTGTTATTCCATTCTTTATTATACCCAATTGGTTAAAACTTTGACTTCTATACTCCATGAAATTAGTGGAATATCCTTGATATTTGCATTTCATCTAAAGATCTTTTCATGAAAATATTCTTCCGATCATTCTTGAATTTTACTCTACAAAACAAAGATATCATGTTGATAATTTGGACGTTAATAATTCCCCGGATAAAATAATTCTTGAACTTGTTTTATTGAATTCTTATATCATTGTCATCATCCTCATGTTTATATTTTTTTAAAGTCATCTCGTGGCCTCTGTAGTGCATAGATGGACTTGGTATGATTATGACCGAGAGACTATTCGGTGTAATCATAACCGTAATGTTACAAATGATGTGGTAAAAATCCTCAATTGGTCAGTAGTGCATTGATGGATGATTGTTGGCATGATCATGACCATTAATGAATACACAAATATTCTTGGCCCGTAAGTAGCGCATGAATAATTGTGGTCGTGATACTAAAGAATATCTTTGGTAGTAGTGCGGGGTGATTCGATGATGTGGAATATTTATTAAAGTCGAGTCTCACTATAACAAATGATGAAAAACTTTGAAAACCTAAAAGATAGTAGACTTTATTTTCTACTTGACTCTTTTAATAGATCGATATTCCACGCAGTTAAACCTGGTCAGTCTATTGTATTTTATCGGTTTAACATTGTTGAAGAAGACTATTGATAATTTATTCGCATTATCTTAGTCATAATATTTCTTCTTCGGGCTAGTTGAGCTCACCCTTTCTTTCCTTTGTTCTCTTGTGAAATGAGAATATATATTTGGGACGAAGTCTGGGAAACGAAAGTGATGGTCCCGAAGATAAAGCATTAGTAGTCCTCACTATTCGTGAAATAAAGTGTGATAATAATTGTAATGAGGACTCCTTTTTGAGTTTCTATAATATCTAGTAGACGATATTTGTATTTAAACTCACGATTTTATGTCGATTGTACCTACAGCAGTTATGTTAGTAAGTTGTATTTAAATTACATACCATGTAAGTGGCGACCCAAGATGTGTGATGTATACCTAATTTTGGGGGCGTTACAAGTCTGATAAACTCTACCTCCTTCATATTACGAATACTTTCAGGAAAGTACTTGTCATTGAATAGTTTCTGAAATGTTTCCCAAGACATGTCTGAAAAGTCTTGGTCAGACGCGCTTACTGAGACTCCCACCAAGATCGCCTTTCACCGCTGAACATAAAGGTGGCGAATGGAACCTTTTGTTCCTCCGTGCATTCCAAGACATCGAATATCTTGGTAATTTGCTTAACCCACGTTTCCGCCATGATCGGATCCGGTTTTTCCTTAAATTCTGGTGGTCCCAACTCTTTGAATCGCTTATGCGTGACAAGCCGCGCATCGCTAGCATTTCTACTCAGATTCTCGTACGAGTTTTTCCTCGTGCGGTTTTGCGTAAAATGCAAAAAACTTCGAACATCCCATCATTCATCATTTGTTCGGTAGTGTTGTTTATGGGAGGATTATTGTCTTCCGTAGCATATGTTCTCCTGGTTTTGTAACTAAAGGTTGTTCCACGCCTCATACACTCCATTGTTAACGTTCTCGTGACCATTCTTAAATCGCCATAAAACAAAGGTTAATTAAATAAATTAACATATCACATAATATCCCTATATTATGGTGACCAATAAATAAGCTTAGATAGGACACACTAAGCGAAAGATTTACTCATCTCTCCCTCCTAGTTCTATTCCCGATCTCCGCCAGAGACCATATCCCTAAGCTCGATACTAATTTGTGACGCCCCAAAAAATAGGTATACAACACCCATTCCGAGTCACCAAATACATGGTACATAAAGCAAACTATAACTTCAATAATACAATTGTCAAATGCAAAATATTTACAACACATCATGTGAGTTTAAATACAAATATTGTCTTACAGACAATATCCACACTCAAATAAGTCCTCATTATAATTATTCAAACACTATTTTACGAAATAGTGAGGATTGCTAAAACATCTTTCAAGAACCATCACTCCGCATTACCGACTAGTTCTCGCTATGTTTTCACCTCCCGAGAAAAATGGAAAAAAAGGAAAAGGTGAGTTCACTAGCCCAAGAAGAATATTATGACTAAGATAATATACAACAAATTATCGTTAGTCTTCAACAGGAGAAATCGATAAAATATAATAGACAACAAATTTTAGATCAACAACTGCAGCGGAAACAACAATCCATTAGAAGAGTCAAGTAGAGAATGAGTTCTACTATCTTCTAAGATTTAAAAGTCCATCATCAATATTTTATCCCTGTAACAACAATCAATATACATCTTTAATCAAATATTCATCTTTCCACTACAGGCCAAAGATATTCATTTGTATCACCAGTTGGTTATGTTCATCTCAACACCTGTTCATCTTTGCACTACGGGCCAAAGATATTCATCAATTAATCATTCATCTTTGCACTACAGGCCAAAGATATTCAGTAATATCATCATTTAGGACTGAGGATGATGAAAAATATTTTAAAGAAAATGAATCCAGTGAGACAGAAGGACAAATAGTAAGGATT
This sequence comes from Panax quinquefolius, assembly GCA_020205615.1. NCBI lineage: Eukaryota > Viridiplantae > Streptophyta > Magnoliopsida > Apiales > Araliaceae > Panax > Panax quinquefolius. The sequence goes on along the minus strand of CM035172.1, from coordinate 14,650,000 downwards.
CGTATAACAGTTTATCCAAGATCAATAATACTCCATAATAACCAATTTTGAAGCAAAATTCAAGAATAAAGATCAAAACATGGATACAATCAAAGATAGTAACCATAATAGACATCTTGGACAAAAAGAAGAAAATTTTATTTTTCAGATGAATAAAGGTCAGATTCGTGAATAAAGGTCAGATATCGTGAATGGTGCCGAGTATCGTGAATAGTAACTCCGAAACAAAAAGTTCTAAATTTGATAAAAAATTCATACCAACATTTTGGTATAATGATATTGAAGAAAATATCATTTTAAGAAGAATATAACACCCCTTACCTCAAAATATCAAGATTTACGATCGGAATATCTAGTATAAGGTTGAAGAAAACTTGCATCGATTAATGTAAACTCACAAAGTATCTAAATACTCACAAAATACACTCAATAATCTAGAGAGAGAAAGAGAGAAAACTTATGTTTCTGGTGTGATTTTCAATTCTAACTTAGCCTTCTATTTATAGGAAAACGTTAGCAGACTTGACCAAGAACCCGATGGCGCTTTACACCTGCTACTATTCCCACCCACCACATTTGAAATAAAATTCAGCACATTTCTTCACCAACCACAAGTGGAACCCACTCAATTCTAGAATTTTCCACCAAAATGCTAAATTCGGATACTTCAACAATTTCTGAACCAGTCACCTCTTAAAATTCATAACAAATCATACGTTCATTTTTAACGGTTCAAAATTTGTGGACATATACTCAACTTATATATGTATAACATATACAAAAATTACAACGATCCAACTATTCGGATTAAAAATTATAACTCACATAATATATCTCAAAAAACACTTTGTTTTAATTTTTAATACCTTCATTCAGAAAAAAATCGATAAAACACCTCAACATTAACTCCTTTATTTTTAACCACAATAAATATATCCAACATTTATATCCACATAAAATAAATATTTTCTTATGAATCAATAATTAATTATTCACAAATAATATTACAGAATCACATTTATTTATGACAACAGCCGTTCCTGTGGAAAGGGGCTTTCAATAAGAATTTCTCCTTCATTGGTAGCAATTAGGTGACCAAACCTCTCCTCGATGTAACTTTCTAGACATTGCCAATAATGTTATCTAATAATATTATTCAAATAATATGAATTATTGATCCGATAATGGGAAATATGCAGTGCGTTGACAATTATTGAAACAACAATAATATAAAATATCAACGCAGCAATTATTGAATCAATAAAATAAAATATTGAAGCGAAGAACTCATCGTAATAATTATTGAGTAGTGCATTCTTACGTAAGGATCAATAATTCATCAATCGCTGCATCCACGCCAGACATCGTATTTTAACCAAGGGTATTCCAACAGTGTTAGCAGTAATAACTACGCTACTTAATTATTTATAAAAACTCAAACTTGTCGCTTTCTTCATCCGACAATTATTCGTTATGGGCCCCCTGATCAAGCGCCATCGCATTGCGAATATTCCAGACAACAAGAATATTCCACGACCAAATGAATATTAAACAACAATGATTATTTTATAACCACTCAGATATTTTGCAAAATTTGCACATTTCACCCATAACCGAGAGAATTATATCAAATTAATACCTTATTATTCATAATAATAATTAGAGGAAATTGATTTTATTTATAATAAGTTGGGGTCTTATATGTTATCTCGTTCTTGATCTCCAATATTTGGCTAAAAGGAGTTTTTGATGATTTTAAATTTTGTTGTTTTTGATCCGAGATGATATATATTTTAGATAGTTTTGTTGTTTTTATTTAGTTTAAATTTTTAATATAAGTGATTTGACGAATTTGCCCTTAATATATAATAAATGTGTAAATAGATATTAAAATAATCTTTTTTATTTACACATCAGATGCCTAATGACCTATTCAGATAGCCACGTCAGCAATTTCTGACGTGGCTGCTCAATTTGTTGTAATTAAAAATAATTGATAGTTTAATCACCTGATTGAAAAAATTAAAATTTTAATCCCCAAAGTAGAATATGACCTATAGTTTAAGATAGTAATTCATATTTAAGCCAAATTATTATTGAAAGTTGAAATGATCAACCAAATTAATTTGAATAAAATCACTTCTTGACTTTTTATATAGTTGTATTGTATCGGTTGATGTATTGATTCTCTCTCTCTCTCTCTCTCTCTCTCTCTCTCTCATTTTATATTTTATTTTGTAGTTTTTAGTCATTTTTCTTATTTGGAATTAAAATTGTACCCTCAGCACCGCAATGCAGGTCATTCTGACCGGTATATGTGAATTTGAGACATTTAAAGTATTAAAAATTAATATTGATTCATTTAATTTTAAGTAATACATTTATAAAAAATTAAAAATATTTAGAAAGTACTATTTACTGAAAATGTCTTAAAAAATTAAAATGAATGAGAATGACATTAATTTTAAATTCAAAAAATTAAAAATTACTCTCGTACTTTTTTTAAAAGAAGGGACTAGGGAGTAATTACTTTGAATCTAACTTAAATATTTTCCAATGATGGATTCTAGTTTTAAATTTGAATTATGCTGATGAAACTAAATCACCATTCAAAATTGACCAAATTTGACAAAAGGAGGCACGAAAATGTAAAAAAAACGTGCATTTGCGTGTTTGCTTACCTCTAGACTCTAGAGGACATTTTTCTGAGTCTGTCATCCTGCTGTCAACTTAAATATGGTTTAGTCTGTCATCCTGTTGCGAACTCAAATATGGTGTTATCATATTGGAATGGGGGCAGATCTAACATCCATAGTACTACGAAATAATGATATAGGTTTAATATATGTATTGCAATCATGCAATGTGTTGGATCCAACCCAAAACTGTACTTGAAAGCTACTTATAATAGCACGAGTAACTGCTAACAAGAAACCAGCTTCATTCTCAAAAAGTCCAAATGGAATTATTGGATAAACATAAAACTCACCAACAGTTTACAGCACAAGCATAAATAATTTAACATGCAACTTTGTCTTTCCTTCACTGGAAACAGTGAAAAACAAACAAATTTTGATTACCTAACTCAACTCGAATCCCAGATAAATTATAGTAATACGCCAAGGTCTATGAATATATTCAAGTATTTGGAGTCCTGTCAAGAACTTCCTTGTTCCTTCGTATACAAACCTGGAAATGGTGCAGTTTAGAAGGACCAAGAAAATCACTTGGAACCATAAGAAATGTCTTCTGAGGTAGATGCTGGGACCATCTCGGTATGCTCTCTGTGAAAGACTCTAATTTGACAGAGCTGTCCCCATTACGTGCTATAAGTTCGTATGAAAACCCTTTCTTTAATGAACTTGGCGCAATACAGGTAATATTGGCCACGTTCCCAATACTCTGAACTCCATAATTAAGAATGAAAAGTAAGCTGTCAACATGTTCCTGAAGAATTACGAACTTCATATCCGTTTTTAGAGGAACGGTAAAAAAGGAGTCGAAGCAGAAGGGAGTGGCAGAGTCTGGATGTTTGCAGTCGAAGTGAAGGTACAACTGCTTGGAAGAACCAACAAAGGCACATCCATGATGAGGGCAAGAACATGGTTCGTGGATACATGTCCGTTCATGCTCAAGTTTCTTATTGTAGCTCACTGTCTCTTTGCACCCATAATTCATGTTCCGACATGAGATTATGATTGATTGGAGAACCTTCTCAATGGCCCGGCAACGATTATAGCCAATTGGCAAAGAGCAAGAAGAGCACTTGTTCCTGAGCTTGCTGCAGCAGCTGAAGCATGCTGTATGCCCATTCTCACACTACAAGGAAATTCAGCAAACTATAAACATAAGATACAATAAATCATAGTACCCTCCATTCCAAAATATAAAGACTGCTCTCTTTCCCTACAATTGCTCTCACCCCGCACGCACTAGGTACCCTCTCCAAGGATCTTACAGTAGAGCTTTCACAGTTTCGCTAGCACCTTAAATCTAATGGAGTATTTGATTAACCTTGTTTTAGATAAGCCATTCCCATTGATGAACCTAATTAGCATATTATCAATAAATCAGAGCATGGAGGGCCAATTTTTACCACAGAAAAATGGCCATAAAACCAACTAAACCTAAAACTACTAACTCCCTTGCCATACACATCCGAAACTAAGTCCCCAAAATTAACAAATACATCCAAATGAACCTTTAGAAGTGACATCACCAAATAAAATGCAGTTCAACATGATAACACAATTGTTTATGCTTGAACATTTCTAGTATAAACTATAAAATAGTTCTGATAACCCAGTTACACTAATCACAGATAAAATGGAGATAGAGAAATACCTGGAAGACAGGGATGGTCAAGGGTTCAACGCAGACGGGGCAATCCAACACATCCGGGTCGGTTAGGGTTGCAGAAATAGAGTCATCCTTACGGGGTCCCACCGTATCTCGATCTTTGCGTTTTCCAATGCGGAATTTCAATACCCCGTCTTCTTGATTCTCTTCCTCCACAACCTCCTGCTCTTCCTCTTCTGCATCTAATCGACTTAATTCTTCAGTATCATCATCATTTTCTTCCTGTAGCTCCTCATCTTCTGGGTTTTCGGAAACATCTCCATCTTCATCATCATCATCTACCTCGTCGCCGCTAAATAATTCGAAGATGGAAATCTTATTTACGTCGTCTCCAGGAGAATAGACATCAAAGAATCTTGTTGACATCACTCCACCCCTCTATTATCCCCTGCGAAAATGTCCGCTCTATTTCGACTCTCCTTTTTACACTTTGTGTTTACGATTTTTAAATTCCATTACGGATTTTATCATTATATTAAGACGTAGTAAACAAAATGAGAAACCCATAACCGTTGTATTAAGATGACAAAATTTATTTCCCAATTTTACTATCACATTATTATTAGTTAAATAAAAAAAAATATTAATTTTAAAATAAAAGGTCACAAAAATTAATGAACACCTCTCGTAATAACATTGTTTTAAAGATTTTTAAAATATTCTTTTTACACAATATTGATAAGATATGCTACTTCCGTCCCAAAAGGATAATTTAAATGGTAAAAAAATTGTCCTTAAAAAAGTAATAAAAGTATTATATAAATTTTTATTTAAATAAAATTACTTTTAATTTACTATCAAATTTTATTTATCTCAATATTTAACCGATCACATCATTAATTTTTATCTACTCAAAACCTAATTAATCCATACAAATATCAATTAATCATACTATTCAAGAAAAGGATAGATTGAAAAAAATATATACTCTTTTAATTTTTTTCACTATATTAATTTATATGAAAATTATACTCCAATTATCTTTTTGAGGGCGGAGGAATATTTTTTATATTCAATTAAATAAATCATATTGTGCGATAACTAATTCAATTATATCGGACGTCCTCACCTACTTTTTTACCTAAAAATAAATATAAAAAGAATAAGAGAATAAGAAAAAATATAAAAAAACTTATATATTATGATTCTACTTTTATTTCTCGTGATATCATAATTAATATATAAATTATTTTAAATATAAAATAAAAAATATATATTTGAATCACAATAATTAAAAATTTATTATTTTTTGTGAGTTATAAACTATATTTTTGGCAGCCAATAATAATTATTGAATATAAAATATTCTTTATATTTTAAATATCATTATTAATTTAATTTGATATAACTTTAGTTTAAAAGTGACGTGATTTATTAGTAATTATGAAAATAATAAAATAATATTTTTTGTAATACTTTAACATATTTATTATTATTTTAGTTAAAATTAAATAAATGTATATTAATTTTTAGCTTAAAATATTTAAGTTAATTTAAAAAATCAATAATCATCTAATCCTTTTGGAAGAGTGGGAGTGGCCGAGTAGGGGGTAGTTATAAAAGTGATTGATACCTTGAAACTTTTGAGAAGGTTTCTATATCAAACGTCAGCGTTTCAGGTTACCAAAGTCCAAAGACCCCAGTCTGTATTTGTAAGTCAGCAGAATGAAGTTTTGATCCAGTAGAAAATGGAGAGGGGATGTCTAACCAGGCCTAGTACAAGTTTCTTAAACCAGGGCGGTGCCGTTTTCAATCAATTTCAGACCAATCATCCATTAAATCATCATAAATATTCATAATACTTGTAGAATTAGTCAGACTATCGGAGGGGGAAGAAGAAGAGCCCACTTCAATTACTCTGAAGAATAATGAAAGCTTATCTGCATCTACAAGTACAGCACAGAATACCCTATCTAGCAACTGGGATGTCTCTAACTTATCTCCCCCTTGGATGCCCAGATTCGAAGAGCTCGATATTACCTCCAACATGCTTCTTCGCCAGCGAATTATTTTCTTGGGTTCCCAGGTATTTACTCTTGTTCGCTGTTTCTGTGAATCAATAAAGATTTTAGATTTTCGAGATGGGTTCTGTTGAATGTGTAATTTACAGTAACAAAACTCATTTTGTTGGCTGAAAATTTTGGACTAATCTTGCGGTTTGAAGGGCAAATAAAAGCTGGCTAAAAACTTATTTTAGGCATACTTGCATATTATTCATTTTGACGTATTTAATCGGGCTTTTGTTCATCCTGTATAATGATAATCCTTTTTTATTTTTCTATAGATTTAAGTTATACTGGACCACTATGGAATGTTATTTTTCTAGTCTTTATGGAGCTTAATTGGCGTTGGGCAGGTAGATGGCATGTCAGCAGATTTCATCATCAGTCAGCTCTTATTTCTTGATGCTGAAGACCAAAAAAAGGACATCAAATTGTTCATTAATTCGCCTGGTGGTTCTATTACAGCTGGTACGTTTATTCATTTGATTCATTTGGTTGTTCTTTTTGGAATTTGGGTATCGTATTTATTATGATAATATTGTCTTTAGCATAAGATTGCATTTCTCTACTTATCTATATAATCTGCAGTGTTCCTTTTTGTCAATCTTTGTTGCCTGTAATTCTGTAAATTATTGAACAAGTTAATTGCAATTCTATGCAAAGAAAATTCATGTGATGCAGAAACCCAAAAAATATGGCTTAAAATTGAGTCCCAGTAGATGACTATACTTGATATCATAACTTACTCCATAAGTATGCTGTCACTCTTCCAAAAAACTAAGAAAGTCCAACATTGATCTTGAATTAAATAGGAAGTGATTAATGTACCCTTTGGCTCGAATTAAATTGGTTTCCAAGTTTTAGCGAAGCTCATACTATTTAGGTCAAGTGCATCTAAAATTTACTGCTAGATTCTGTGTTTCTCTTTCGAGTTAAATTAAATTTACTGCTCCTAGTTTTGTCTTCCTTCTGATAAGGCCTGATTAATTGATGGGTGATAGTTGAGACCATATATTGATCATGTCTAAATGCAATCGTCTGGCTCTTTCTCATCCCTTTCCCCAGTTTTAGATGGGAATTCGTATGGCTCGTAATTATTACAAGTTTGGTGCTTAAGTATACACATACAAAAAAATTCATTGTTCACAATACCATAAGAGCAAAACATAAAGGAAGGTTGATTATTAACTGACATGGTTCCATTTTTTCAACATATATTGGGAGCTTGATCGGTGACAGTTGTATACAAGCTTGTCTCTTATAATTGAATTGTTCCCCTCCCCCAACCCCAAGGGCGGATCCAGAATTTTTTTCTAGCAATGGCGGATTTTAACTAAATTTTTTGTTTAAGTTAAATAAAAAAAAACTTGAACTAATCATAATAATGTTTACAATTTACAATAAATATTCATAATCCAAACTAAAAAAGGAATTTCAAATAAAAAACATTTAGAAACAATTTAGAAACTTACTTTAGTTACTTGTCATAATTCAATTTGAATTATTTCTCAAATACTCAAAGTCTCAAACCAAATTTGCTTTCTATATTCAAACAAAACTATGAATTAATTTCAAAGCATAAACTAGTTTTGGTATCTTTTATTTTTCAAATAAGTTTACTTGAAATAAGAGAAACAAACTATTCAAAATTTATACTCAGAATACCAAAATATATACAGGATCCATTAGTTAGATGCATGGAAGTAAAGTGATTATAACAATTAGAAATGAGGGGCTGCTAAAGGCTCATAATAATTTTCTATTTTTCATTTCCCATTATAAAATAAGGCAAAATTATTGTAAGCTATCACAATAAAAGACAGAAATTACTCAACAAAAATGATCTCATTTTCAATTGAAGATCAAACAACCCAAAAACAAAAACCCAATCAGACTAAACAAAAAGTAACCACATTCAACCAAATCAATAACAAAAAAAAAAAATCAAACTTGAATTAAACAATCCCTCACAGTTCACACGCTTACATTCAAAACCAAAAATTATAAAAAAAATACTTCTAAGATTTCACTAAACTTTAAAATAAGAAGATTTTTGTAATTGTAATTAGAATTGGTTTATGAATTTTTTTTTATCCCCTCCAAATTTAACTCTTTCATTAATTTGCTCCCCTTGAATTTATTAATTTACATATCTGCCTACCCCTATACCTATATAAAAAAATTTCAGCAGAGGCAGCTACCTATGCTGCCTCCAATACAGATCCGCCCCTGCTCACCCCCCACAATGTAATTTATCTTCACTAAGTTGTTCTTAATAGTTAATATGGTATCACCTGAATGAGGTCTTATGAGCAATTTTCTCACTTTCCCAATTTAGTGAACTTGTTGATTCCATTATCTACCCATGGTCATGCATGTGTTATTGTTTTTATCCTTTTTGCTTTTTAGATATCTCATTCTGCATTTTGTTACTACAAATGTCTTTATCAAATTAACAGACACAAAATTGTCTTTCAGTTTTTTGCTCTGTCCAGTAAAAGACTTTCTGATCCTACAGTGTCGAAATTGATATTTTTCTCATTCCTTTGCTGCTGAGTGTAGGAATGGGTTTATTGTATATGATGCTATGAAATTGCAGATGTCTCTACCATCTTTCTGGGACTTGCAGCATCCATGGGCACATTTCTTCTTGTTTCTGTTACTAAAGGGAAAAGGTATTGCATGCCTAATGCTAGGGTGATGATCCATCAACCACTTGGAACTTCTGGGGGAAAAGTAAGTTTCAACAATTTTCTGTTGAAATTTATCTTCTACTCTTGAAAAAAGTTAATTTTTTTCTTCCTTGATACTGTTCGTTTTTCTTCCCCTATAAGCCAGTGACGGAACCAGAACATTTTTAGAGTGGGGTCAAAATACATCAATAAAAAAACTTATTTATTGACGCTTGCAGTGCTTCTTTCAAATTTATTTTACCCAATTATAATATTTCACAACATCCTATTTCAACTATTATAAACCTATAAGTTGTGAGTCTAATAACTTTAAATGTATATATATATATATATATATATATATATATATATATATTAATTAATTTTCCTTGATACTGTTTTTGAATTTTTTAGTCAACTGGCTACTTTTATAGATAAATTAAAAATTATAATATTATATATTCAAAACCTTATATTGTGGTTCTGGTTATCTTCTTTGGAGACAACTGATAGTAGCTACTCAAAGCAAAAAAATGAATTAAGTTATTCTTATTTACAAAAAAATTGATACGAATGTATAATTAAGTCAGTAAAACAAATGAGTGTAATATTAATTAATTAATTATCAAACTTATTTAACATTATTTTATCTTATAGTAATATTGTAAATTTATTATAGGTGAAAAGACATAAAAAAAACAAATAAATTAATATCATCTAATAACAAAGATCAAATTTAACTAATATTAACATGATTCAGGGTTGGGGGGTCATATGACCCCCTCGCCCGCCCCCCTCTTAATTCCGCCCATGCTATAGGCCCCATCCGAACAGAGGAAAAGGCATAGTATTTTGTACTGCATAAATGAGGTTGATTTCTCTATGAAGGACTTTTCCTTAGCTTTTACTCGAATGAAAACATGATTTCAGGCATCAGAAATGAGCATACAAATAAGAGAAATGGCGTACCACAAGGTTAAGCTGAACAAAAGACTATCTAGAGTCATTGGGAAGCTTGAATCGCAGGTTGGTTCTGAAAACATTGTCCTTGTTTTTATAAAAACCTATTGTTCGAAAAACATTTTGCTTAGTGGCTGATATTGTTCTGTTATCAATTTCATTTGCAGGTTGAAGTGGACGCAGATCATGATAATTTTATGTACCCTTGGGAGGCAATGGAGTACGGGTTGGGGAATGCAGTTATTGATGATGGCAAGCCGGGATTAGTTGCACCTATTGGAGATGCAACACCTCCACCCAAAACCCGCGTGTGGGATTTGTGGAAGATTGAGGGGAGCAAAAAAGCCAAGAAGAACCTGCCCTCGGAAGAAAGATTTTTACAAAATGGACACGGAAGCAGTCAAGGGAGTGATGAGAGAGGCACTGAACAGGAAGAGGAAGCGCCTGCCCCTGTATGAGGCTCAAGAGACTTGGAATTTGTTACATTTCCATTTAGTGCAGTAGTGTGGGTTGTCTAAGAATCCCAAATATATATTAGTTTTCTGTATTTGAAGACGCCAGGTGGTTGATATTTATGCTTTCATAGTTCTTGACAATGCCTTGTTACTACTGATTGCTCCCAAATTAACTGCTTGTAATTCCTGTTTGGGGATGATAAACTCTGTACGAGCAGCATATAACCTTAAATTTTCTTAGTTGCCAAGTGAGAAGGGAATCTGGTCTTTGTTGTGTCGACACTTGGGCATCTGTCTTGCAAGCCTCACTGCTGCACTTTTCTTTACTGGTTAACTGCGACCCACTTACTGCTCTCAAGCTTAAACCTTTTCCCTAATCCTGTCAATTGGTTAACTGCGAGCCGCATACTGCTCTCGAGCAAAAAGTTTTCCTTTCATGCCTCTGCAAGCTATTAAACCTTTCCCCAATTCTGTCAATTATTAGAACCTCGTTTTCCTTCAAATTAGCAACAATATAATTATTCTTGTATTTGGTCTCGACACAAATACAGAATAAGAAGTTTTTTTTAAAATACATTTTCCTCCTAAAGAGTAGCCAATTCTTGGTGCTTAACAGTATGATGTACTGAAAATATAATGATGAATAATCCGAGTAACAGTGGACATGGTAGAACGGAACGGTTGTACAATTGAGATCGGAACTCTTATATTCTCCTCCAAGGAATATAAAGAGTAATCTTTCTAAGCCTCAGTTGGGCAACATCCAAGGAATATCCTTAGGTCCCCTGCATCATCAGTTACCGTTCCTGAACTACAAGGTCTTTCTAAAAGTCATCTTTCAAACCAACTTCTCATTGAGATATTAAAAAAACCAATGGCCAACTTGAGCAATGATGTACATCAAAAATTCCAATATTCTGTTAAAAAATATTTTAATATCTCAATATTACAAATCAATGGCATGTAACAATCCAGGCAACAATTTAAGTTTATAATCCTTCAACTACCTCGAGTTTTTATCAATGAAGCTATAAACACGAGAGACAAAACTTGAGCTGGAATTTACAACTTCTGCTTTAAAACTTATATATCTAACCCCAAATTTGGACGCTGTTGCTGAGTGTACGGTATTAAGTCAAGCACAGCACCTTCTCTTCGAAGCTTCCAACAATTTTACTGCTAGAGCAGACTGTGAATACACTGCTCCCATGAATTTACTGCTACACCCGACTGTGAGTAAGTACCCGCACGACTTTCATCTCAGATAGAGTTGACTGAATCACTGCTTTCACTATCACTGCTGCTGCTTCCACTCCCACTCCCACTACCGCTTCCACTCCCGCTTCCGCTACTGTCGCTCGCACTGCTACTCGAGCTTGAAGTTTGGGCCTCTCTTCCCTCTGCATTCACCTGTGCTCTAAGGGCTTCTGCAGCATTGGGGCCCTTGTCCACGTCATCATCGCTAACATCTACTTCAGCAATCTCATCATCTGTATCATTTTGCTGTGGTACATTGATATCAATACCAGTATGAAATTCCTTGTCAGCAGCATTCCCTCTATTAGCTGCTTCCATTGCGTTGTCATCATCATCATTGAGTATATCCAACTGTTCCTCCAGGTCGTCAATCTTAATATCTGGCGACGTATTTTGTGGATTCGGAAGGGGAGTTAGAGTTTCAACAACCTTCTCGTTTCTAGGTTTGATATCTGAGGCAGAAACAAAAATAAAAAGTTGGTGATCTATGACATTTAAAACCTTAACTTGGGGACAGAACTTCGGCTTAAAGGAAGTAATTTTGGTGAGACGAGATATCTAAGCTCTTCTTTTTTTTCTTCCTCTTTTTCTGTTCTTTTTGGATAAAGACAAAACATGCCTGCGCTCTTGAAGTCACCAATTTCAATTCGTTCCACCTCAACCTGTACGAATTCCCAACAGAAAAGTTTAAATCATTCTTATGTTGAATAATACCACATTTACAAATAGCACAATATAGATATAAAAAAAATAGATGCATCAACTTTTCTGCTGTATATATTTCATCTGAAATAGAAGATACAGAGTATTATAAGCTTTCTGAAGCAATATTCACTTGTGACTACAAAATCAAAGAGAACAGATGAGACCTAAGAAGCACCAGAAGAAAGACTAGCACAGAATATGCACTAAAACAAAACGATATTGAAATGTGATAATGAAGATAAAAATGATATTCCAACTAAATGAAGCGGCCGCCTCTAACATGAAAACGACATAAGCCCCCAGTATTATGAAATGAATTGAAATGAGATCCAAGTCTGGCAGTAAGCATATCAAACAACTATGAATTGTCAGGAGTTAGAACGATGAACCATCCATAGAAGCAGTAATCTTTCATTGGTAAGATGCAGATGCCATTTCCTACTCAATCACCTAAGATGTTATATGTTCCATCATGTACATGTATACACCATTTCTGTTTACAATGTATCTTAGCATGCGAACACAGATACACACTGTACAGAAACAATAAACACCCAAATTTGGACCTGCTTCAGGTGGAGATAACAGATGCAAAGAAGACTGTTATTATGCAGTGTAGCATGATTTATATTAGCAAACAGGAGAAAAGGTAATTATTTCTCTGAAGTTATTGCTCCCCCTAAATTGGTGCTAATTTCAAGGGAGGGATGAATATATTTTTCAATTTATAATATTGTTAAGTAGTTGTTACATGAATAAATGCATATAAAACAGAAATACAGAGAGAGAGAGAGAGAGAGAGAGAGAGAGAGAGAGAGTGGGAGAGACAGTAACTTGGTTGGGATTAGCTTCTAGTAAAATCATTACATAATACATACCAAATCTTAATAGAAGCGCATCTAAGAGATTGTCGATGTCAATTGTCAAATAACACAAACACTCTACGAATTTTTGTCTTATCAGAATATAGGTAGATACAACTAACTGTTCCACAAAACTGAGGATCCTCAAGAGCAGGCGAATTGATTATCTCATATTATTATATTAGGTCATAGGAGAACTTATAATATAATAGGGTTGTGTCGAGTGGGGGTAAATTCAGCTTAAAATGTTTGAATCGTCAAATTACCACTTAATAAAGGAAGGGTAACTGCTATCATACTTTGCTTCGATTCAAAGTTTAGTGTTGCCGAGATGTTACCAAGTAGAAGAATGTACTCCCTCCATTCCAAAATTAGAGATACATTTCTAAAACGACAACTTTTAAGGATACTTCTATACCCTTAGATAATTACCCTTACTGTTATCTAAGATATTAGTAGTAGTTGGTAACAAAATAATGGTAAATTAGGGATATCATGTCACAAAATCTATATATGTTTTGTTAGTCTTAAAATAGAAGTATCTATTTTTTTGGAACGGACTACAAAGAAAAATGTATCCCTAGTTGCGAACAGAGGGAGCAATATATATACTTATATATATATATATATATAAATATGTATATTGTGTTGTTTAGTAAAATGTATATATAGCGAAAGGTTTTTGAGCTATAGCAACGGTGAACCGTCGGTATAGCTATTCTGGTCTATGGCGACGATTGAACCGTCAACATAGCCAAAAAAAAAAACCGCATATATATATATGACTATATATATATAGATAAGATATATATATATATATATATATATATAATAAGTCGAAGAATATTTTCTTAGTGGAATTAAATTTAGTTGAAAATAAATTGATCTTTATATGCTTATGTTCTCATCAACTTTATCAAATTGCAAATCAAATTGATATATATATATATATATATATATATATATATATATATATATATATATATTCATAACTTCTTCAAAACCAGATACGCACCGGCACGGGAAGAATTGTCCCTTTATTAGCAGACTGAAATTTATTAGGCTTCCCAATTAGTGGTGAACTAGCCTCTGGAACAGCCGGCCCAACAGATGTGGCAGCAGCAGCAGCAGATTCCCCTGGTGTTCGAACATGTCTCAGACGCTTCACAGCTCGGTGCAACCGCTCCAACCGAAAGGTTTCCCCGTCAAAGAACAAGACTGCATCATTTTCCTTGTAATCCTCACTACTACCTTCAAATGTGACTTTAGATTTACCGTGCTGGTTGTTGTGAAATTCAACAGTAACTCTATTGTCCTTGTTCTTATTTAATACTCCTGGCTGGTTCTTATCAATTGAAGCGGGTTTAAACTCATCTGAAATATAATACCATAACAATAATTAGCTCTAAACAGATAAATATGGCATAAATGATGCGAGAACCTAATATTCTCAAAAACCAAAATATGGAGAAAAAGTTAATTCCTTTGAAGCATAAGCTTTCTTTTCGTCTCCATGTAATAAGTAATTATGTAAATTGATGATAATGGAATAACAAAATCACTGATAAAATCAATTAAACATCGATCAAATAACACAAACCTTACACACAAAGCTTGCATATACATGTATTTATATATGCTAATTGTGAAGGACTTACAGCGTAGGGTGCAGAACTTGGAGGAGGGATGATGGTCTTTGAAGGAGGAACCTAGGGTTAGATTGTACCAGCGATCGGGCTGGGGAGCTGTGTTGGGTTCTTCTTTGTTGTTGATGTTTGCCATTTCTCCTTTTCGTTGATGAATTTGGAGTTCTATGAATCTAGGGCTTGAAAGATGATGAAAGAGAGATTGGGTTTGGGTTGAGAAATCGGAAAGAGGAAAGGGTACTTTTGTCTTTTCAATATACGAGGATCCCGTTGCTCACAGTGAGTCCATTTTAGACTTTTAGAAACGACCACCGTTATCGTGAATTCTTCTTTATACTTTATGTTAAAACATCGGATCTCGCATTTTAATAAACAAAATTTTTTTGAATTTTTTCGCTTCATTATATATTTCATTTGAATTTTTCATATGCCTAAAATTTTTTGGAATAAATCAAAAAAATATCATAGTATGATCTAAATCACGCCCAAAATATTATATTATGGAAAAATTTTAATTCCGGATCAACTAATAAAAAATAAATTACATATCAAAATTTTAATTATGTCGATAGGATCCATTTTTATGTTTATCAAAGTTATGATTGTTTATAAAAAATATGTTTGACATTGGATTATTTATTTTAATTTAATATAATTTTATTTTATGATGAGAATTAATAGTTTTTTAAATAGTTTTATGGATTATTTTTTGTCATTCTTAATACTATTTATGAGTGATTGATTATATATAATCCATGATGGATGAAGGATTAATAGTCCCCACATTTTAAGCTATATAATAGTTTTGTGGGACTAATAGTATCACAATAAAAGATTAATAATCCGCTGTCAAAGAATTAAATAGTCCAAATTAATATTAAATTAAAATAAATAATCAAATTCCAGACATATTTTTTTACAGACAAACACGGTATTAGTACTTTATACATCATTGCACTAAGAATGAACACAAACAATTAAATTAAAAATTAACCAATATATTTATTCTTCAATAATTTTTACGGACAGAGATCGAACTATTATATAATTAACAAGTGAATATATATTTATTTATAGTCAACCCTAAAGCTTATTTGAAACAACTTAATTTCACATGTATGTTACGATGAGTAGATAAATTATTAGCTTCTTCTCTTTTTTGTTTGCTAATTTAACACTCACACACCCAATCTTGACATGTAAATTTGATTTATTTAAATCAAATTATTTATTTAATTGAATTATTTAAATTTGATTTGACTTATTTTTTTCTTGCTTTTTGTAGATGTACAAATTTTCAAATTATATTCTTCCTTTCACTATAAATAATGCTCAAATTGTTGCGACCATTCAAAAAATGTACTTTTCCTCTCTAAATTAGTGAAGCAATTTTTTTCTTCTAGAAGATTTAAGGATGAGACTTCAATTTGAACCTCTAAATTCATTGCATGAAAAAATAAACTTAGATTGACAAACTAAATACTAATGAGTCTTATATTAGTTAAGATTGAGGTATTTCAAGTTCGATTCTCATTTCTCGTTTAATTAAGTTTATTTTTTATTATAAAAATTATTTTCTTTTTATTTGAGACTTGTTTGTTAGTTTATTTCTTCTTTATTTAATGAACTTTGATTGGTTCTTCTAGTGATGATATACTTAAATTATGAAAATATATTGTATTATCCAAAAAGAGGGCCTTTCAAAAAAAAAAAAAGATTTACAAACTAAATAGGAAAAATAAATTAGCACATGTTGTAAATTCATATTTAAATTATAATTTTAAATATTAAATATTAAGATTAATGTATGATATTATTTAATTTTGTATTAATAATATTTTAATGTTGTTCTTTTGTAAGACAACGAAGATATCCAATTCTAAACATTATATTAGGATCAAAATATATTTGAAATTTTGCAAAAATGTTATATCTACAAATTAGTGAAAATTGAATTCTATGGACAAAAATAAAAGTGAATATCCAATGGACCGACGGTATTCATTCGACAAATTTTAAAATTTAATTAATTATTTGAATATATTTAAATTATAATTTTTTATTAATAATTGAATTATATTCATTTAAAAAATTTAAATTGATCGAATTGACATTGTACTCGACGCTAAATAATAAATCTCAATCAAAACGTATAAGTTTTGTGAATAAAAAAACCAACAGTTAGTACTTAAAAGTGAAACCGTTAAAGTCTGTCTCACCGATCCTTCCCCAATTCACCAAAAACCCTAGCTCTGGTAAAACCAAATACAATGGCGACCCAAGTGTGTACCAATTCATCAGTATTGATGGTTAATGGATCGGTCAGCCATCAAAGAAGACGAACTAATTTTCATCAAATTCATCCTTTATTTGGATCGTCGCCTAGTTGTGATTTAGATAATCCGGGTACCAGAAAGATTTCAATCTCAACTCGATGCTCAGCAAAGCCGATCGAAACCCTAAGAACTTGCAAGAACTGTAAAACCCAGTTCGATCCTTCCCGCAATCACCCCGAGCTTGCCGTTACCACACGGCTCATTTTTTATGGTAAACCCATTTCTTTTATACACCTAATTTTTCCTAATAGTATTTTATTGCATTGTCTTTACATACATATATACTGTGAACTATACTTGAAGCGCTTTATTGTAAGACTCGATGAAGACTCCAAATTGGAGAATAAACTGGAATGGATTAAGGGGTTGTAGTTTACTGTAATTCTTTCTGTTCTCTTATAAAATGATTCAAGGAAAGTAGAAAAGTAAGTATATGAAGCATAGAAGAAAATGAGATCGATCAACATGGAACATTGTACTGTAAAAGTAATATTCATATTTATTTTATTTTTTTGGGGGAGTTCTTTTTCCCACTTAAAATTTTGTTTTTATTCTTAAATATGTTTATTTCTTTGGTATATTAGGTTCGTAGAGTTCATCCATTATACCTAATCTGGCATTACATTCTTTGCAACTGATTCATTCTAATGTTTTTGTACAATCACATGCATGTGATACCAATGTCATTTATCTTTTATTTGTATAATGTTATGGTCTTGATGTGCCAAATCTCAAAGTAAAAGTGTGCACCTTGATTGGATATCTGAATCGGATATTTTTTAAAAAGTTTTGTTGAGTTCCATGATACCATTTATTTGGAATCCAAGGTGATCAATGCCATGATGAGATTGGAAGCAGAGTTGGGGGAATACTTCCATAGTGTCTGATGGAGTGAATTATTATCATAGTATCATTTGTATCACATTAAGATTCAGTAAATATCTCTCTTACTATGGCTGTGATTAGAAAGTTTGATTTTTTCACTCATGTAACAATAGTGGAATGCACCACAACTTGAATAGTTTAATATAAAATTTCAAACAAATTGGGATACTATGAATGTTTAACACAAGGCTGGATTATTATAGTTTCCTATATCAAGTATAGTAGTAATTGATATCTATATTTGTCAAAAATCAAATAGAATACGGTTACATTATCTTCAGAACTTTAATTTAAACATCAGGAATAACTTCAACTTATACTTCTCAATGACCAGAGCAATAACTATAATATTCACAGTATGTTTGACCATTATAGATATTCTATGAAATCTGTGTCGCATTTTTTGGAACAAGTACTTCGTCCATATAATCTCAGGGAATTGGGTATACTGCTATTACTTTCTATAGAGTGGTGTAGATTAAAAAGACACATTTTTTCTTTTGTCTAAGCCCATAAAATTCACAACTCAAAACACTAGTTTGTGTGACCTCTGTATTTTTTGTAATTGCAACTTTGGAAGCATTAGACCTCTACTTCCTCCTACTCTTTTGTATGATATGCATTTTTTTTGCAAACAGTCTTTTGCATAATTTATTACATAACCAAAAAGGAAATTCAACTTATGTGGTTATATTAGATGCTATGTTGTTGCACATGTATTGAACTGGCTGGTTTGGTGAGCTCAAATAAGTTCTAATAATGTTGCATCTCTTTCCATGTGTGATGTGCCAACACCCGCAGGAGAAACAAAGAGGAAGTTTGAAAGTGTACACAGCGGGGGCACCATGAACACTCCTGAATCTGGTAAAATCTCTCTATATTGGCATTGCTGTGGGTCTGAAGATCCCTTTGATCCAGGGTGCACTGCTGCTCCTCATTTTTCCTATGATGACTGATATATCAATTTCCCAGAACAAACTCCAAATTCACATTGATCACTCGAATAGCTCATGGTTGTTTTCTACAGTTATTGAGAACCGTGTGTATCTTTGATGTGTATTTTACCCTCTGTATTCTTGAAAATATGTATAGCAAGAAACATTTGTGTCACTTTTTAAAGTTGTTTCTTGACAGGAGTTAATAGATTGCTTGCTTGCTTGCATTGGTAGGGTATAAAATTCAGATCACAGGTGCAGAGCATGAAATATATAACTTTAAACCTCTTATACAGTTTAAAGTACATTTCAAGTATAATAATAAGTGCATATTACTTGCAAGAAACACTCGAGGCACTCATCTGTGATTTCCCTTTCCCACATTTATACGTAACTATAACATAAAGTACGTTAGATGCACTGATTGAATTCCATATGGGATTACTATTAAGTTCATCAAGTACTACTATGTTTATGCAGTGTAACGTGGTTGATTTCACTCTAAGATGTTATTTTAATTTTGGCCGGTTTGGCACATACAAGGAGCGGTCAACTTGCCGCATCATATTGTAAAGCCAAGGTATGCATTACTCCATAAAGAATCTACCAGGAAGTAACTGCTTAAGCAATTATGAAGTAGCCCAAGTTTTCAAGTTCAAAAATAATCATATAAAAACCTTTTAAAGATCAATATAAGGGCTGAGCGTTGATGTATTCCAACTTCCGATCGAGGCATAGAAGGGTAAGTTCCACTAATTAGATATAAGGATTCATGAATCTATAAATATAGATCTGAACCTAATTCTATTTCAATCTTTCATCTCCATTGTCACATAGGTCAAATACTTTGCAATGGGAACCACCTCTCTTGGTTCCTCAAAAATAGTGGCATCATCCTTTTCAGCTAGCATCTTGGAAAGCTCAAAAACGCGATTTGGCTGTTTGGAAAGATCTAGCATGCAGCATTGTTTTTGCCAGCGGAAGAGAGTCCTATGGCTCGGAGGATTATAGAGGCAGACTTGTGGATGAAAGCATGATCATTCTAAGGAAGAAATGAAGGAGATTGACCCCCTCCTCCTGCAGAAGCAGAATGGATGGACTGGGAGAAGCAATATTATGGTCGGTGTGATGAGTTTATTTGTGAATTAGTAGGGTTGCTACAGTTAAAGTTGATGAATACACAAGGCCTTCTTTGGCTCTGGGGATGCTGAGCGCCCCCCCATCGTCGGCAGTCATGATGATCTCACGTTTGATGGAGGGAGGCTGCTAACGCCACAGTTGATTTATTTACATTTGTAAATTGAAGTTACGACACTTGTATGTATATGCATATATTTTAGATTTATATCTGATGACTTTTTCATTTTCCCTCGATATTTATTGTGAGATTGATCATGTTATGTTTGCAGAAATGGAGAATCCTCCTTATTCCTAAATAAAAAACTCACGTAGTAACACCCTTGACCCATCAATTTTCATGGTGCCTTCATGTTAGTTTATATGGAAATTTTGTAATATACCAGGGAAAAATAATAATTTCAGTAGCTATACTACTTGGCTTAAAAATTAAGGGTTTTATATTTTTTAATTTACTTTTGTACGCCTACTATTGCTTGCCTTGCCAATAAAATATACTTAAACAAAAGATAGCAATTAAATTCTCCAACAATTAATAAGCGATTTCTAGCTATGAGAATAGGGTATGCTTAAATTCAGGAGAAAGATGCCAAATATTGCATTAAAAAAAATATAAAACTTAAAATATTTGGTCGGCTTCAAAAAGTAATGATTATCATTTAATTATCAATCATGGTAATTAAGCCTACAATTTGTACACAAAAGTCTTGGGCTTGTCTTAAAACATCTCCTTCAAATTAAACACCTTTTGATTCTGATTTAAAAAATTAATATATAGAAATGAGCGATGGGTTTTTAATTAATCTTTTGTCAAATCGATCAGTTGTTGAAATGTTTTCTAATCCTATTACCATCACACTTATATACCAAATCACATCTCAAATTTTTTTCAGCAAAAGAAAGATATCTTGTATCCAAACTACAATTATTTTGATCAAATTTGTTTATATTTTTTAAATATTTTTAATCACGTTTTTTTACTACATTGACACACACATGACCTTCCTTGCTGCAACCAAAAATCGATCTTATGAATATCATGAAGGACCGAATATCATGAGGCGAGTCATATCGTCGAATATCATGAGATTAATCCCATCATTTTACCCCTACATATATATAAACATGGAGTATTCCACTACTTTGGTGAGAACTGCATGCTTAATTAGTAAGGAACAAAACATTCAGCAGTCGATTTGACATTACTAATTAATAGTACAATAATTGATAAAGACGTAAGAATACAAATCTTATTAATTTTCACTAGCTGCAATGACTCTTTCTTTCTTGTACTAAATAACTAAATATTTGTATAAATAATACCGGCCCTATCAGTTCGATAATAAAAACCCTCATATTATTAATTATTATTTTCAAATTTCACGAACTCTTAATTAATTTAAAGTTGATGTATTTCATGCATGTCATTAGTTTTGAAAACAATTAATCAAATTTGTGATTAATAGCACTATTTTAGATGGTTTACAAATTAATTTTAAAAGCCCGTATATGAAGAATTAATACATGCATGTACGTATTGCGAGTGAGAAAAGGAAAAACTGAGGAAGAAAGAAAAGACGCGTGAATGATAATTCAATTATTAATTCATCATATTTTCAATTAACCTATGTATTATAATTGTCCTGTATATTAAACAAAATAAAATTAGAGGATGGCCGGAGAAGAAGATTAATTATAACATGCATAAATAAATTGAATTGGCTGTAATTAGCACGATGAGAGAAGAGACAATATAATCAAAATTATGAGGGTAAAACTTGTGGATGAAAGCATGATAATTCTCCTAATTAATGCGAATAAAAGATATATAAAGATGTCCGAGGAGGGGAGCTGGGGAGGAGCCCTCTAAATTGGATGGAATGGGAGAAGGGATATTATAACTGTAGACATTACAATGAGCTTGGATCGATGTGTGTGAAGAAGGTATTATTGGATGGTTGCAGATCGATGTATTTGATGAATTCAAGGCCTAGTTTGGCTTTAGGGATGGTGGCAGGCACTTGTAGTGCTGCCCATATCTACTTCAATGGTTATTTTCAATGTTTTGGAAATGGTTGATCATAAGGGGTTGTTATTTGGATTCACTTTCATCATTGATAGTAGTAGAATAATTAATTAATGCTGTCTTTGGATATTTTCGTTTGAGTTTAGCGAAATCATTGATGGAATTAATAATGTTTTGGATCTTTGCATTTGGGTTCGAGCGACGTCAGTAGATATATGCATCTTAATTTTGTCTTGTAATTAATTGCTTGTGTAATTCTCTTGTTTAATCTCAAAAAATGGACTAATTACTTGCTTATTCCAATATACTGTAGGTTTTGGTGGGACCATGCAGATTTATTATTAATTAGTGTTTAAAATAATGTGAAGAAAACTAAATCATTACTAATTCTCTAGAGCTTCGGATGATTGTAGTTTTTGGGGTGCTAATTATACACAGGACAACAAATTTCGTGTCTTATAATTAGTAATATAAAATAATTAATATATGAAATTATGCAAATCAAGAATCTTGAAATACACGGATGTTCGTACCATGCAAGTAGTGCATATTATCCAGAAGGAATTAAATAGTCACACAATTTATTTATATATATATATATATATATATATATATATGTGTGTGTGTGTGTGTGTGTGTGTGTGTGTGTGTGTGTGTGGTGTTATATGAGCTTTAATTTGACAAAGATATAAATTGTGAAGGCCAGCCGGTTCATTATGAAATCTTTGGGGATTAATACAATGCTAGTCATTTTGGTTTCTCCATAGAATTTGTCTCATGCATGCATCCCTCAGTATTATATAAAGACCTTCTTAATTCATATATAAAGATCAAATTAAGTAACTCATCATCAGCATTAAATCTCTTAATTAATCAGCAATTAACCAATCAGTCAATCAAATGGCCGCTAATTTGAAGGAAGGAGGGGTTGTGAAGAAGGGTCAAGAAGAAGGGCTCAAAATGGCAATTTCCCTTCTTGAAGAATATGGACTCCCATTAGGGCTTCTTCCTCTGGCGGACGTAATCGAGGTAGGGTTTGTAAAGAGCACCGGTTACATGTGGATTGTCCAAAAGAAGAAAGTGGAGCACAAGTTCCAGTTGATTAGCAAGCTTGTTAGTTATGACACTGACATAACTGGATATGTTGAGAAGAAGAGGATCAAGAAGCTCAAGGGAGTGAAGGCTAAGGAACTCATGTTATGGCCTCCGGTTAGCGAGATTATTGTCGATGACCCGCCCACCGGAAAGATTCAGTTCAAGAGCCTTGCCGGAATCACCAAGACTTTTCCGGTTGATGCATTTGCTGCTGGCCAGTAGTTTATAAAATAAAACTGTGGCATGCATGCATGTTTGCACGGTACGTACGTAGTCCATTAGATATGTGGACCTGTACGAGCATGCATGGCGCACTAATTAAAGAATTAAGTTTTATTTTAAGTATTTAATTTCCATTTTGGGTGCATTCATACTTTCTAGCTAGGACTAGTAGTATGGAACAGAAATAAAAGGTTGAAGTGATTGATATTTGTAAGGTTATTCTTATACGTACGTACCATAAAGGCCAAGGAAAAATTCATTTTGGTTATTACATAGAACATATTGAAATATATATTAATTATTAATACAAATATATTGTTATATATACATTAAGTATTGCATAAAAAATACAATATATATATATATATACATGTATATACGTAAGCATGCATATTATTAAAAATCTAAACATATTTATACAACAATTAAAATAATTAATGATTAATTAAAATAGCTGGAGCCGAGAGTGTGTAAACTGATAATAATAAGCTTTTATATATTTTCTGAATGGAGACAAATTAGCGATGAGAATCATGAGAGGCGGCGTCCGATTGCTTCTCCATATCTTATACTACTGGAGAAGAATATGAATATATATATATATATATATATATATATATAGTAAGGATCTTAGACTCACTCAACTAAAAACTTCCCCAACTCACCTATATATACACTCCTTTTCATTCTCTCGCCTAATTAGACAGTCAAAAAAAAGTCGCTCAGCCAAAAAAAAGTCGCGCTTCTCCATCTCTCTCCCCCTCGTCGCGACTGAAGATCCTTCTCCCTCTCACTTCTCACTTCTCCCTCTCACTTCCATAAGGCAGACTCTCTCTTCCATACAGCTCCCTCTCACTTCCATAAGGCAGACTTCTCCCTCGTCGCGACTAAAGACTCTCTCTCCCTCTTGTCGCCCTTTCAAGTCGAATAAGTGAGAAGGTAACAAAATTAGAACTTTGGGTCATGATTTTCTTGTTTTATGGGTTCAAATCAGGCTTAGAGAGGGTCCAATTTATAATTTGTTGTTCAATAATTACTTTTTAGGGCTTAAAATTTATGTTCCTCAATGGCTATAATAAGCAAAATTACTGTTGGGTTCTGTATTATGGAGTTGGGTTTTCTGTACTTGTTATGTATTCACCTTTTGTATTTAGAAGCATGCATATCTTGGTGAAAAGCCATATAAGTACTGAAATTATATTTTAAAAAATTCAATAGCTTTATTTTTTGTAGTGGGCATGGATTACAACTCCGAACAAAGTCATATACTGTTTTTTAAGGACAATTATTAAAAACAGTGATATCACTTATATTACATTCATATATAACCTGTGCTACACCTATTCATTTTTTTTAAATTTATTATGGGCAGAATAGAAGAAAATGGATATCATGAACCATGAAATAGATAGTTGTGGGGATAATGCAGAAATAGAAATGGTTCCGGTGAGGGATGACTTGAGTGAAGAGGGGTTGGATGTGAACAATGTTAAAACTGTTGTCTACTATCCTCAAGTAGCGGATGAGTTTACGCCTAAGGTAGGTCAAGAATTTCAAACATTAGACGACGCTCACACTTTTTACAATACATATGCAATGCAGGCGGGTTTTAGTGTGTGAAAGCATACTGAGAAAAAAAAAAGGAGGAAAGCGGTGAGATTTGTAGGAAGTCGTATGTGTGTTATAAACAAGGAAAGGGTAAACTATTTGCCGATGTGGATGCAAGAAGAAAACGTGGATCTATTAAAGAAGATTGTAGTGCAAGAATGATAGTGGTTAAAAGAAATGACGTGTACGTAGTTACCATAATTGATGAGGGCCATTGTCACCCATTGTCAACTCCACATAAGAGGCATCTTTTACGATCGCATCGTAATGTCTCATCTGCCCAAAAATGTTTGAGTCAACAACTTGCCATGGTTAATATACCACAATGCCAACAATTCAACTTTCTTGCAGTGCAAGCGGAAGGTATTGAAAATATTGGTTGCACGCAACGAGATTTGTATAACTTTGAAAGAGACAATCGTAATGAGCTGAAGGGACAAGATGGTGATATGTTGAATGAGTACTTGAAGTTAGAACAACAAAAGAATCCTTCATTCACTTTTACAATCGACATAGACAATGAAAAAAGGATTACTCGTTGTTTTTGGGCCGATGCAACTTCTAGACGGGCTTATAGATTTTAAGGCGATGTTGTCATTTTTGATACCACGTACAACAGTAATCGTTACGGAATGATATTTGCACCACTATTGGGGGTTAATAACCACAGTCAAACTAGTGTATTTGGTTGTGCTTTCTTAAGTGATGAGACCATAGACACTTTTGTTTGGCTATTCAAGTGTTTTTTGGAAGCAATGTCAGGTGATGCACCTAAGATGATTATCACCGATCAAGATCCGGCTATGACAAATGCCATTTCACAGATCATGCCGAATACATTTCATAGGTATTGTAGTTGGCATATTTTGACCAAATTTTCAAAGAAGATTGACTCGGTAAAATACAATGCTTATTATAAAGAGTTTTCAGATTGCATTTGGAATTCAGAGACTGTGGAAAAGTTTGACTCCACTTGGGTGGAGCTGGTGGAGAAAAGTGGGTTGACTACTAATAAATGGCTACAATCAATGTATGACATCCGTTGTAGATGGGTCCCGCACATGTTA
This sequence comes from Panax quinquefolius, assembly GCA_020205615.1. NCBI lineage: Eukaryota > Viridiplantae > Streptophyta > Magnoliopsida > Apiales > Araliaceae > Panax > Panax quinquefolius. The sequence goes on along the minus strand of CM035172.1, from coordinate 14,623,769 downwards.
ATTATGTTTTCTCAGCCGGCATGTCAAGTAGCCAACGAGCGGAGAGTTCTCATGCATTTTTTAAGAGATTTGTTTCTAAAGGAAATTCATTGGTGGATTTTATGATTCAATTTGGCTGGGGCCTTCAACATCAACGACATGTAGAGTTGGAATCAGATAACAAAGATTTGATTGAGAGACCGAAAATAAAAATTGCCAATCACTTCTTAAGTCAAATGGTTGACATTTATACATATTCTATGTATTATAAATTTGAAGATGAGATGTTTGAGACCTTGAATTATAAGTTTGAACTTATGAAGGAGGATATCAACTACCATGTATACAAGATTTGGCGAAGGGATGTCACAAAATGTAATGTAAGAGAAATTTATTATGACAAATCTTGGGATTATGCAACATGCACTTGCAAAAAGTTTGAGAGTTTGGGAATCCTATGTCGGCATGTACTAGCTTACTTGAATAAGTTTCATGATCTTGACAAGTTGCCGACAAAATACATTTTAAATAGGTGGACAAAGACAGCAAAATCAAGTGGTGTAATTGATGATAATGGTGTGGCGATAAAAGATGACAAGTCATACTTACTCTTGCGGAGTCGATTGATTCAACGTTCTTTAGATTTGATTGATATTGCTCTCACAAATGAAGAAGCCACAAATGTATTATATGAATGTTTAGATAATGGATATGAAAAGATCAAGCAAATTATACGTAAGAATGATTCCGAAAGAAACAAGGAAATGGAGTGTGGTGGAATTAGTGCATTCAAGTCGGTTAACATGACTTCTACCTATGAACTTACTTATGAAAATAGTTATATTGAGCCGAACCACGTGCGAGCAAAAGGGTGTGGCAAAAGGTTGAATGGTGGAAAAGAACGGGCTTTGGGAAAAGCAAAAAAAGTAACGAGTAGACGTTGTCATGCATGTGGTCTAGTTGGTGTGACACGCGATAAAAGAAATTATCCGATGCTTAATAATTTGTAAGCAAATTTAATAATTTTGACTTTTTTATTTATTTAAAATTGATTTTTGTATTTGTTTAAATTTGATTTTGCTAATTGTTTAAATGTGGAACTGGAGAATCAAATGATGATGCTACTCAGGATCCAAGTGTAGCTAATGATTATAGTGATCCAACAGATATTTCTAAATTATGAGGTAATGATAATATTAATCCAAGTGTATTAAATTTATAGCACTATTAAGTCTATTTTTGAATAGTTTCTTTAATTTGGATTGAGTTTGATTTGCATATTATGGAATGATGGATTTGAGTGAATTTCTGTTTTATGTAGGTGTGTGACAACTAGTCTCATGAAGTACTCTGTGGCTCATGAAGTACTCTGCCTTCTGTTTGAGAGTTTGATAATATGTAATCAAGCAGTTGTAGTTTGATAATTTGTATTTCTTGTTGTTTGTTATATGTAATCAAGTTGGATTAGGCATATTTTGCATAGAATTATGTAATATAGTACCTTCAGTCATTTCTAATAACTTTTAACTCATGGTTCTGTTACTTGACTCTTCTACTTTTATGGATTGGAAAAGAAGCATATGAACTATGTTGATATCTCAGGTGCAAAAACGAGTCTGCTCAACTATTGTTGGGTCTTTACTATTGTTTTCAAGTGACAGTATTTTAGTAACAGGCTAGAGAAGTTTTCTTCATAATTCTGTTGTCTAGGATAGTTTTGATATCTCATTTTCTTGTTGTTTGGCATTCGATGGTGTTTTAGGCATTCATAGAATCTCTCTTTCACACTGCAAAGCACATTATCAATTTTTGCTCTTTCTTTGTTTAAGTATAAGCCTATAAAATTCTTTTGTTACAGTAACTTGGCAAAATAAGAAACCTGTCATGATGCACATTATCAACTTTAGTGTTAGTTTTTTTTACTTTGTACTCATGATGCAACCAAAGAAACAACTACAACAACTTGGTAAATAATGTATTTCACATTTCATTGCCACCACACGATTACACAACCAAAAAAAAAAAGAAAGCATACAACAGTGATTACATGTCCTTCTTGGACAAGGTTACAATAAAACTAACACTACAGTTTAATCAACCCAAATGATAATTTTTACTCCAACTACAATAACATTATTAAAATCAATAATCAAGAACATACAAGTGCAATAATTAATTTTGTTCTTCCTTTGATGCCTATTGCACGCATGTTCTCCATCTCTTGCTCCATTCCATTGATCTTTCGAATTAATCCATGTATTATTTGTCTTGATCTCTCGCACATTGGAGGATCGTACCAACCAAAAAACTAACAGGCATTCCTCTGTAAACAAAGAAGTTTTCAATTTTATGTATAAATAAATAGAATGAAAGAAATAATATACAAAAAAGGAACACTAACACACTTACTTTTCCATAATTCGGACATGATAAAAACCTTCTTCCTGGGTTAGTATCAGTCCATGATGTTTTAAGTTGAGCTGGCCTATCACATTCACATAGTGCATTATTCATGGCTGCAAATACAAAACATATTCAAGTAAGCCTTAGTCCCCAGAAAGTTCGATCTGTGAAATAATACAGAATATTTAGCAGACAATTAAGAAGGTTAAGAAGTAGTAATGTGACAATCAGGTGGTTGCAAAAATGGAAAACAAGCACACGGCAGGAACATTCACAAAGAAAAAGAAGTGCAAGCAAAACACCAACAATGTACCTTTGCATCACAAATCATCTTGACACCAACAATCTTTCAAAATATATAATATCGCATATGTATCCTTAAAAAACAAGAACTGGTTTTCACCAAACTGCAAGAAAAGCACTAAGCTCTGCAAAAAAACAAAAACTGGTTTTCCCAAAATTTCCAAAATTTTCCAAAATTTCAAGAATCTCCAACAAGTACTACTTCCAAAATATAATAACACCAAATAATCTTTCAGAACTCCATAATACAGAACAAAAACACAATAATTTTGCAGATTATAGTGTTTGGCCCTCATAAATTTTAAGCCCTAAAAAAGTTATTATGAACACCAAAACACAAATTGGAACGAATCTAAGCCTAATTTCAACCCATAAAACAAGAAAATTCATATACAAAGTTCTAATTTTGTTACCTTGGTCTAAAATTAATGAATCGACGAGAAAGGGAGAAGGGGCCGAATCTCGCGAATCCAGAGATTCTTCGCGAAGAGAGATGGCGGCGCGAGATGGGTTATCGCCTTGATCTTCGCCGAAATTTGAGATGGCGAAAGTCTTGAGAGAAATATCTTGATCTTCGCCGAATTTGGAGATGGGTTATCAGTCCTCGCGACGAGAGGGAGAGAAGGGAGCAAAAAACGCGAACCATTTTTTTTTTTGGCTGTGTCTAATTAGGCGAGAGAATGAAAAGGAGTGTATATATAGGTGAGTTGGGGGAGTTTTTAGCCGGGTGAGTCTAAGATCCTTACTGTATATATATATATATATATATATATATATATATACGAAAAGGATCTTAAGCTCACCCTGATTGAGCTTACCCCGAGCTCACCCTGCCTTTTTTTTTTTAAACAACTAATAAAAAATGTATAATAATTTTTGGAATTGAAAGTTTTTTTAAAAAAAATATTTTGAGTGTGATTTGAGTACATATAACAAAACAGTGTTGTACAGGGTGAACTCGGGGTGAGCCTAAGAAATGGACTATATATATATATATTTATATATATATATAAACACTCCAGTACGTACCATAGGATTTGGAACTATATATTGGACTGACTTTAAAGTACTTAATTACTTTTTTGGTCCCTCAGTTATATGTCTTTTCCTTTTTGTTGGTCCTTAAAGTTTAAATAAATAATTAATTTCATTTGCATCCTCAAATTCAACTTGAGATAAGGCCACCAAAAATAAATTAATAAATCCTTTTATTTTTATTTTACTAGCTAGCTAGGTCAACTAAATGTGCTACTTGTATATATGTAAAAACAAGTTGCACCGCACAAATAAGATGTTAAACAATATTTTCTTTATATAATATATAGTTATATAGTCATGTCTTTTTTTGTGGTTGCATTTATACTTTGAGTTTTTTTTTTTACTCGTTTTATACGTTTGTATTGCATAAAATATATCACAGACCTAAAACTTAAATTAAAAAAATAATTTAACATTGTACACATTTTTCCCACCAATGAAGAAATATCAACAAGAATGCATTTATGGACTTGTCAACAAGAAAAATCATTATGAACTAGTCATAATTAGTTGGGGTAATTAGGGGATGTTTGATAAAAATTAAACGGAATGAATCTGAATGAAAAAAGTTGTTTGATAATTGACATGTTTAAAATATGTTAATAAAAGATTTTTATTATTTTACCCCTCTGAGAAAATTTAAAATTATTGTAAATTTATTTAACATTACTTAATATAATATAATACTCCCTCCATCCCAAAATAATAGACGTTTTAGACCCTTTTTTTTCTCCCAAAATATTTGTCGTTCTACAAAACCAAGGATATTTTACCTATTTCTTTCCTTTTTCGCGCTTTCCTTCTCCAAAGCACCATTAATGACTATTTAATGTTGCTTGTTCACTTTCTCTCCTTCTATTCGTTAAGCTTCCTCTATTTTGTATTCTATTTGGTTCACTTTTCTTGTTAAGCTTCCCGTGGGTCTTCTATTCGGTGAAAAGAATGTGAACATCTCCTTGTTAAGCTTCGTGCTTTCTCCACCTCTCACGGCTACGTACCGCTACCAATCGACTCCATTACCTTGCGCCGATCCCATGACTCCATTAACCAAATGACTCTATAACTCCATTAACGTCAGTAAGACCCCAATTTTATGAAATAAAAGTATTCAATTTTTCTTATAATTACTATTCAAGTAAATGGTTAAATTGATAAAAGTTAAAGTTAAGGGTGATATATGAATTTTTTTTCAAAATACACAAGTGGTTATAAAATATTCATTGTTGTGGGGAATATTCATTTGGTCGTGGAATATTCTTTTTGCGTCGGGGAATATTATTAAATTGCAATGCAGTATGACCATTTTTGGGCCCATAATGTAATAGCTGTCGGATGAAGAAAAGCGACAAAATTAAGTTTTATAAATAACAGGTGTAATCGTTCATCAATTAACATTTGTTGGAATACCGATTGGTTAAAATATGATGAATACGCGTGTTCGCACAAGAAGATTACCTGCTTTTTTACGATATTTTGAATTATTGATCCTTACATAAGAAGGCACTACTCAATAATTGTTAAAGTAATTCTTTGCTCAATATTTTATTTTATTGATTCAATAATTTTTGCGTTGATATTTTATATTATTGTTGTTTCAATAATTATCACCGCACAATATTTCGTTATCGGATCAATAATTCATATTATTTGAATAATATTATTAGATAGCACTATTGGCAATGTCTAGAAAGTTACGTCTAAGGAGAGGTTTGGTCACCTAATTGCGCGCCAAGAAGGAGAAATTCTTATTGGAAAGCTCCTCTCTCTGAGAACCTGCTGGTCATTATAATTGTGATTTCTCAGAATATTATTTGGGAATAATTAATTATTGATTTATATGATAAGAAAATATTTATTTGATATGGATATAAATGATGGATTTATTTATTATATGTGGTTATAATTGAAGGATTTAATGTTGAGGTGTTTTATCGTATTTTTTGTTTGAATGGAGGTATTAAAAATCAAATCGATATTTTTACGATATATATTGCGTGAGTTATAATTTTTAATCGACCGTTGGATCGTTGCGATTTTTGGATATGTTATACATATATAAGTTGAGTATATGTCTACACAAATTTTGAACCGTTAAAATGAACGAATGATTTGTTATAAATTTTAAGAGGTGTCCGATTCGGAAATTAGGTTTTGGTGGAAAATTCTAGAATTGAGTGGGCCCCACTCTTGGTTGTTGGGGAAGATGGCTGATTTTTGGTGGGTGGAATAGTAGCGAGTAAAGCCATCGTGAAAAGAAAGTCAAGTCTTCTTGGCGTCTAACATTTTCCTATAAATAGAGGCTAAGTTAGAATTGAAAATCACACCGTAAACATAAGCTTTGCTCTCTTTTCTCTCTAGATTATTGAGTGTAATTTGTGAGTATTTAGATACTTGGTGAGTTGATATTCATCGGTGCAAGTTTCCTTCAGTCATATATCCGATATCCCGGAAGTCTTTGCTTCTTTTTGAGGTAAGGGATTGTAAGGATGTTATTTTCTTCTCAAATGATATTATTTCTTCAATACATTATCTTTGAAATATTGGTTGAAACTTTTATCAAATTTGGAACTTTTTATATCGGGGGTTTATTCATGAGTTACTTATTCACGAGTTACTATTCATGAGTTCTTATTCACGAGTTCTTATTCATGAGTTACTATTCACGAGTTACTTATTCACAAGTACTATTCATGTAAGCGTGAAAATATTTTTGTGGAATTTCTATCTTTTGGTGTCTGAGTTCTTATTCACGATCTGACTATTCATTTACGAATAAGACTATTCATAGAAAATAAAATTTTTTTCTTTTCGTCTAAAATATCTATTACGGATACTAGCTTTGATTGTATCCATGTTTTGATCATTTCGAATTTTACACCACTATGATTATTTTGAGGTATTTTTGGATGTATAGATTAGGAGTTATGGATTTTATGAGAAAAGACTATTTTAAAAGTAACTATTTATAACTCCTCATGCGGTTAACTCCAAAATTGATAAAATTTTTATTGAGAGTACATCTATATAATATCGGTGTACTCTGTGAATTTGAATTTTTGGATAAAAGTACAATTTATGATAAATGTTTAAATATTCGGTGGTTTTGGCCATATGAAAAATAGTAAATGAATTTTTAAAATTTCGAGAAAATATATATTCAATATGGGACTATTTTATGCTAAATCCGTAAAAGAAAATTTTTAGAAGCGATTTGGTATTTTTCATGAAAATTTTCTAGTTATGAAAGCAAATGAATTAAATATGTTATGTGAAGTAAGAAAATTAGAAAATATGATTTTATGGTTTGAGAATCATATATGAGGTATATGCTGATTTTTGATGAGGGTTTTAGTTATTGGTGATGAAATTTTATGAGTTTGGCATTTTATGATGATTAAATGCATTAATTAGTAAAGTGTAAACAATTTAATTAAATTGTTTATAAGTTTTGAAATGATTAAAATATTATTAGAATATTAATAATATTAGATTATGAGATTTCTAAGTGATTTATAACATTTGGATTAAGGTGTTATAAATATGGATATGAATTTTATTATGAAACTTTATCTTTTTTAGGTCGAGAGGTTCTTTACTACGCATTATACGGGACTACTATATCTGCGAATACGGGTACTATTCACAACAAATTGGTTTCTTCTACGACCAAATTATCGTTGATTTATGAATCTTACTCTTGAAATTAAAACCATGTTTTGATTATATTATTTTATATAACATTCTTATAACCCTAATGATGATATTTCTCTTTGACTTGAGTGTAAAGATGGGTAGATTATTGGTATGATCGTGACCATAGGTTCTCTTTGGCCGAGAGTGCAAAAGTTGAATTGTTGATTGGTATGATCATGACCATTGAATTTACAATTGAATATTTTTAGCTTAAGTGCAAAGGTGAATTGATCAACATGGTTATAATTATTGTTATATAACTTCAAATGATTATGTATTTCTTTGATATATGAATATCTTTGGCTCGTTGTGCAAAGATGACTGTTGTTGAATATCTTTGCTTTGTGGTGCAAGATGAATTATTGATGAATATCTTTGGCTCGTAATGCAAAGATGACTGTTGTTGAATACCTTTGCTTTGTAGTGCAAAGATGAATTATTGATGAATATCTTTGGCTCGTAATGCAAAGATGACTGTTGTTGAATATCTTTTGCTTTGTAGTGCAAAGATGAATTATTGATGAATATCTTTGGCTCGTAATGCAAAGATGACTGTTGTTGAATATCTTTGCTTTGTAGTGCAAAGATGAATTATTGATGAATATCTTTGGCTCAGAACGCAAAGATGACTTTGTTGTTGAATATCTTTTAGCTTTGTGAAGTGTAAAGATGAGCTGTTGATGAATATCTTTGACCCGTGGTGCAAAAAAGATGAATTTATTAGTATGATTATGAGCAGAGGCTGTGATTTGGTATAACCATGATATTTGATGTTTTGGTAAAGGCGGTGATGAAAATTATCTTCATTCCGGATGAGAAGAGGAATTTAGAATCACAATTATGATTATGAGTTATTCATATGATTGTGGAAAAGAAGCTGTTGATTGATGTTACGGGGATAAAATATTGTTGGTGGACTTTTAACGTGGAGAAGACAATAGACTTTATAGTCTATTTGACTCTTTTTAATGGATCGCTTCGTTCTACCGTAACTATGGTTGAAAAGTTTTATCATCTACCATATGTTCTAAATCTCGATTCATTCTTGATGAAGACTATTGATAATTTATTTATCTTTAGTCATAATATTCTTTATCGAGCTAGTTGTGCTCACCCTTTTGTTTCACAATTCCTTTCGTGTAATAAAAGTGTAAATTTGGGTTGGATGGGGATAACAAGGGAATAGAAGCGGTGGTCTATAGTTGTTGAGGTTCTCCCTAAAGAGTATGAAAATAATTTTATTGAGGGCTTTAGTGTGTTGTATTTTATACATCATTTAATAGTTATTTTTGGTGAATTAAATAGGGTGAAAGCGAACCCAACTTTGGAAGGTGTTTTGTCACTATCATACAAGATGTCTATCGACATACAAACTCGTGTTATCATAAGACATGGTCAGGTTTCATCCACTTCCGAGTATATTTACAAGCACTACTTATATAATCTTGGTGTTTGTTTAGAGTATAATACCCAATTAGAGACAGTGGAGATAATGATATGTCAAGAGAAGACTTCGCCATTGGGAAGAATACGATAGTAATCTTCTCGTTTTTCTTTGGGGTCTATTAGATTCAACCAAGGATAATTTCGTGGCCATATGATATCTACCATAACCTAAAAGCATGGCCTCCCATATACGAAGGTTTCCTTGAGCACTTCCCAAAGATTCTAATTTCTAAAAGCAGTTTTTGACTATACCTTTATGTAAGGTGTCATTGTGACGTCTACTGATTGGTATATATTTGTATCCAAACTCACAAAGATATGTGTTGTTGTATTTTGTACGACAATTGTTGTAATAAAGTTGTAGTTGTTTTCGTACCATATATTTGGCGACTCAGAATGGGTTGGATGGAATGGACCTATTTTGGGGTCGTTACAAACGCCGTCGATCCCGACGACTCCATTAACGCCGTCGATCCCGGTGACTCCATTAACTCCGTCGATCCCGGCATCAGAACGTCTCCATTAACGGAGCCTCTGCTCTCCTTCATATATCTATATATATATATATATATACACAAATTATTCTGTCTAATGTTAGTTTCTCTCTCCTCTCTCTCTCTGTCTTTGAATGTTAGTTTCTCTCTCTTCTCTCTCTCTTTCTTTTTTGCAGCTAAAGTTGAAATAGGAGAGGCAAATGCATTTTATATTAATTAGGAGAGAAAGTGTGAAACGTCTTTAATTAGGAGAGAAAGTGTGAAATGAAGTCTGGTGTAAATGGAGAATTAAATGAGATCAAAGTATTAATTAAGGGTAAAATAATAAAATTACAACTATTCTTAATCTTTGTGAAACTCTCTAGAACGTCTATTATTTTGGGATGGAGGGAGTAGCTAATAATCCCTCCATCCCAAAATAATAGATGTTTTAGACCGTTTTTTTTCTCCCAAAATATTTGACGTTCTACAAAACCAAGGATATTTTACCTATTTCTTTCCTTTTCTACCCTTCCTTCTCCAGCACCATTAATGACTATTTAATGTTGCCCGTTCACTTTCTCTCCTTCTATTCTGGTTAATCTTCCTGTTAAGCTTCCTTCTATTTTGTATTCTATTTAGTTCACTTTTCTTGTTAAGCTTCCTGTGGGTCTTCTATTCTGGTGAAAAAGAATGTGAACATCTCCTTGTTAAGCTTCGTGCTTTCTCCGCCCTCTCGCCGGCGGCCGCTACCAGTCGACTCCATTAACGTCGTCGATCCCGGCGACTCCTGTAACTCCATTAACGTCGTTGATCCCGGCGACTCCATTAACGCCGTCGATCCCGGCGACTCCATTAACTCCGTCGATCCCGGCATCAGAACGTCTCCATTAACGGAGCCTCTGCTCTCCTTCATATATCTATATATATATACACAAATTATTCTGTCTAATGTTCGTTTCTCTCTCCTCTCTCTCTCTCTGTCTTTGAATGTTAGTTTCTCTCTCCTCTCTCTCTCTCTCTCTCTTTCTTTTTTGCAGCTAAAGTTGAAATAGGAGAGGCAAATGCATTTTATATTAATTAGGAGAGAAAGTGTGAAACGTCTTTAATTAGGAGAGAAAGTGTGAAATGAAGTCTAGTTTAAATGGAGAATTAAATGAGATCAAAGTATTAATTAAGGGTAAAATAATAAAATTACAACTATTCTTAATCTTTGTGAAACTCTCTAGAACGTCTATTATTTTGAGATGGAGGGAGTATTATAAAAAAAATATCATTTAGTCGTCATTCAGCCAAAAAAATGAGATTTAGCCATTCATCCCAAATTTTCTGGATGACTGACGGATTCAGCCATTCAGACAATTTTTTCTCGAAACAAACACACTGAATGACTGAATCGTTCAACCATTCAGTACTAATTAAATAGCCCCTAAAAGCCTCTAACACCACAATCACATTGTGAAGATTTCGACACCCCCCCTTTTTCTCTTCTAGCTAAAGCTCTAAAACGCTCATTCTTCAACTTTATTTTCTTTTCTTTTTGACTAAAAAACTCAATGACACCCACCCAGTCTTTTTGTTTTTTTTCACTTTCTTTTCTTTTCTCACCAAATTAAAACTCCAAAACAATGTATTAGTCCATAAATATGTGAATTTGAGTATATTAACAATTATGTAAATATTTCTCATGAACTAGAGTATAAATTAAAAATACGTTACTATATACATACATCTCATAATATACATTCCCTAAGCTTATTGGGGGGAAAACCACGTGCTTGTTGGAAAAGAATATTCTGTAGATGAAGATGTAATACCATTTCAATTTCTATTCAAATGGAAATTTATTTTCATTTAAAAATGATATATATTACAATGAAAAAATTATGAATAAATACATCCATAACTTATTATTACACTTATTTAAATAGTAAGGCATTGTATATAATTGCAATACAAAACATTCAAAAAATAATAATTGAACACAAAAAGTGTGATATTTTAATTTAAGATATAGCAAAATTCTTCCAATTTATGGAGTAAAAAGTCAAGCTACTAACGGCTAAGATTGGTTATAATAGTTGACAAATTTCAATCACAGTAATGGGGAGGACACCACTGGATCAAGTCCATAAAATGGCGACTAAAAAACAATTTGCACTCCAAATTTTACACCGGTGTTGACTTTTGCAGATCCTAAAAGAAAAAAAGTGTCAAGACACCTTTAAACTTCATTATACGTAATAAAACGCGACACTTTTTCACTTAACGGTCAAAAGTGACCCAATTTAAAAATAAATAAAAGTTTGGGGTGCAAATTGTAACAGATTTAAAAAAATTAAACTTTTTAACAATTTTTTTTTAAAACAAACTAAAATTTATAACAGTTTAAATTTTTTTATAACAGTCTAAAAAATATTTGTTAAAAACAGTTTAAAAAAAAATTGCTAAAAGCAGTTAAAAAATTTGTTTTGTTTAAAAAAAATTTATAACAGTTAAAAAAAAAGTTTATTACAGTTAAAAATTTTTTTGTTAAAAACAGTTTCGAAATTTTTGTATAACAGTTTAAAAAAATTTTATAACAGTTTAAAAAAAATTGTTAAAAACAGTTTAAATTTTTTTGCTAAAAACAGTTAAAAAATTTATTTTGTTTTAAAATTTTATTTATAACAGTTAAAATTTTTTTATAACAGTTTAAAATTTTTTTGTTAAAAACAGTTTAAATTTTTTTTGTTAAAAACAGTTAAAAAAAAATTATTTTGTTTTAAAAAAATTTTAACAGTTTTTAAAATTTTTGTTAAAACAGTTAAACAAATTTATTTTGTTTTAAAAAAAATTATAACAGTTTTAAAAAAAAAATTATAACAGTCTAAAAAAATTTGTTAAAACAGTTTAAAATTTTTTGTTAAAAAATTTATTTTGTTTTAAAAAAAAGTTTAACAGTTTTAAATTTTTTTTATAACAGTTTAAAAAAAATTGTTAAAAAAGTTATTTTGTTTTAAATTTTTTGTTAAAAACAGTTTAAATTTTTTTTTGTTAAAAACAGTTAAAATTTTTATTTTGTTTTAAAAAAAAATTTATAACAGTTTAAAAAAATTGTTTTTTAATTGTATGGTAATTGTATGCTAACTATTTAAAATTCTTATATTTAAAATCATTTTATTTTATTTAAAATTAATTATTTTTTGCCAATTTTTAAAGATCTTTATTACAACCCTCAAACTTTTTTTATTCTGCTTATTATTCACTTTTGTCCGATTAAGTGAAGAAAGTATGCGTTTTGTTACGTATAATGAAATTTAGGGTGTACTTAGACACCTTTTTTGACTTGGGGTGCAAAAGTCAACACAATACATACCGTTTGTGGCCCCTTATATCTCTCTTTTAGTCGTTGGATTTGCGGATATCTAACCAACCCCGGCTCCCGATCTACTCCGGTTGTGTTCACCGTCGGTCGAAGTTTTCTGACCATCTTCATCATTTCTTTCCTCCGGTCGCCTAAGGTTCCTATTGCTGCTCTATTATATATATATACGTATATGTTTGCTCTGCATCTCAACTGATCTGACTCCATACTTGTTGGATTCCGACATAGTCGGGTTTAGCCCTGTTTGGTGCTAATTTTGCAAGTTCTCATTGCATCATGTAATTAAATCATTTTTAATTAGATTAAATTAGGATACTCAGCTCAAATAGAAATGAGAATGTTGCCTCCTTTTATGGATAAGTATGCTTTGTGAATTCGGGAGTTACAGGATGTGAATTTTGTGCCGTAACGGAATGGTGTAATCAGTGGCAGTTTTCCAAGTTCTGTCCAAATTGGTAAATCAGAACCTAATATAGTTAATGGTGTTGCTGAACCAACTGATTTTATTTATTTTATATTCCATGCCTTGCCAATTTGAGGCTTTCTCTGATATGTGATGTTCAGTTTTGTTATTGTCGAATCTATTTTTGTGATTTTCAGCCAGTATCTGTATTTCTTTTGCGCATTATTCATTTAGCTTCTTTCCAAGTATATGAAAGTGTATAACCCACTTCCTATCATATAGGGATCATCTAGAGTTTGGGTTAGTCAAAGGCAAAGGAAAAGCAATGAACATTATTAGAGGGTAATTTCTTGAAGGATTTAGTATGTCATGCTCTGCAAAAGGCATTTTGTAAACTTGCAATTTAATTGGAAGGAATGATGGAAATATCATTCTTGTTTGTTTCAAAATTTAATAGCAACTTACAGAAAACGTTAAAATTAATGATATAACTTTGTCGTCTTGAGAAATGAGGTAGTCACTTGTAGCTTTCATTTATTTTGGAACAAAACTATAAATGATTTTTTGATATTATATTTTTGAATCGGGAGTATATTATTATAAGAGGTGATGAACCAATAACAACATTGTGTATTAAGCTATTGATGTATGTTGTGGCACTTTGTTTATCTTTACAGAGAGTTTATCTTCTCAGCATTTCACTCATTATCGTTTTTGTCTCCTTCTCCTACGGCAAAGATGAAATACTCTCCACTCTCCCCTTTTTTCCCTTTTTGTTTTAGTAAGTTCCTATAAATGATAAAATTTGAAAGGACAAAGTGCGAGATGATTCAAAATACACATCAAAACAAAAATCGCAAGTGTAGTGGCGAAATAGTAAATTGTTGTGTTGTTAAATGACTCTGTAATTACTGCTTTTATATTTGGTCCCCACTTGTTTAAAATTCTTCTCAAAGGTAACTAAATCCTTACCTTCCTAAACATTATTTGAAGAAAACAAAAAAAAACTATGCATCTAAATGTTGTTGGGAGATAGCTTTACTAGCTAGATATTTGATTTCAACTTGATTTAACATGTTACTTTCACAGTTCGCTTAGCCAGTTCTAATTTGTAATTTTAAAATCCTCTTCAACCACATGACATATTTATCATGAAATTTTCTTGGGACTTGCTGCCATGTGCTACAGCAGTTATTGTTTGCTGCGGTGGTGCAAGCTCAATGTCAGGCATGGAGGATGTCAAACAAGTTGATGGAGACGTTCCCTTGGACACTGAAAATTCCACGGCTTCGACCCAGAAGGAGGTTGTTTTCCCATCCTGGATTTCTGTAAATGTGGATCTTCTGATAACATTATAATACATAATAGAGAAGCTTTCTTTCCTGTGAGTATACTGTTTTGGCAATTATTTGATGCTTGTGTTTCATTTGGATTTTGTTTTCTGTAGGAGGAAGTAATAAAGAAAAAGTATGGAGGAATTGTACCTAAGAAACCACCACTCATTTCTAAGGTAATATTGTTTTTTGTATTCTGAGAAAGTCCTGCCAGCACTTTTTTCTGAAAATTTTAACAAATGTCACTCTGCGCTTGTTATCATTCAAATATTTACTTTGATGTCAGGATCACGAGCGAGCTTACTTTGATTCTGCTGATTGGGCTTTGGGAAAGGTCTCTCTCTCTCTGTGTGTGTGTGTGTGTGTGTGTGTATGTGTTGTGTGTGTGGAGTCTGGACCTTCACCCTTAAGTATGTGCTTGAAGCTTGTACCTGCTTTGTGGGTGATACCTAATACTTTTTTATGCTTTGGATTTCAACAGCAAGGTGTAGAGAAGCCTAAAGGACCATTGGAGGCACTTCGGCCCAAATTGCAGGTACTGCTGGAATTGTTGTTCGTTCTTTCATTATGCAAGTTATTTTTCTCATACGCTGTATATGCATTTATACTACAAATATATTGTTACCGTACTTCTTGCAGACACGTTGCTCGTCTTTTTAGCTTTTACCATCAGCATTAAGCAACATTATGTTTTGCAGTTGATAATTTATGAATTTCATTTCTCGGAACCAAACATAGAAAAGTATTTTCTGTCTCATTTTCAGTTTGTTAACAACCGAAAATATACCAATTCTTCAAAATGTGTTTTGGAAAATTGTTTTTCCTTGAAAGAAAGACGGGCTAAAGTCTAAACTCAAAAGTCTAAACTCAAAATGATGATCACTCAAATGATATTTATAGAATGTCATTTGTGTGTTGATTTTTTTATTTTTATTTTTAAACTTTACACTAAATCATGCTTGTCGTGGACAAGATTTTACTCTTCTATGCAGTTTGAGATTTGGCATAAACCCTTTATTGAGTAACATTCTTGCTGATTTTAGAACTTTGCAATTGTTGGCTGCTACTGTTTAATTTTTCTGCAATAAAAAGCTTTGACGGACTTCATACTTAGTGCTATGCATTATCTCTCAACCCCCCACCGCGGGCCCCCCGCACGTGGCAATAAGAAAGGCAAGAAATTGGGAAAAAGAATGGAAACGTTAAACACATTCAATCTTCTAAGCATCATGTGTGTTAATTATGATTTGGTTGCCTTTGAAATGTCAAACTAGTAATTGTGTATTCAAGACCTATCTATGCCTTCATTTTATTTATTTTCTTTGTTTCTGCAGTTCTTAATTTCATGAATTAGTTGTTCTTAAATCATCAGACTAGTAGTTGCGATTATAAAATTTCTTCTCTTTTTCTCTATATCTTGATATTCTAGCCAACGCAACAACAAACACGATACCGCAAATCTCCTTGTGCTCCATCAGACGGTGAAGGTATGCACCGCAATGCATTCCTTGTTGCATCTGTTGCCATAGTTGAAATTGTCTCATCAGCAAGAAAAGACCTCACTTTTTCTTTGTCCTTTTTCTTTTCCCGTTTTGTTTTCAATATAGATGGAAGTGATGCCCCCTCGGAAGATTAAACTGCAAATGAATGAGAAACTGATGTTAGTCTTTGATCATCAAAGATGACCCATTATTATTCAATTAGTTATAAAGTCGAGTGATACTGTGCTGTTTCATGAATAAAATTTGTGACAATGTTTTGATATTGGCTTAAGCAAGGAGTAAAATACATACTTTCTGTGGTTGAGTTCTAGGCAGATACAGTTTACAGGGACCCCAATTTCTCTTCCATGTTTTGTAATTGATAGTATAAAATTCTTTTTGTGCTAGTTAATCCAATTGCAATTCTCTTCCATTTTTAATTTCTCTCTTTTAAGTTGGTGGTGTGATTCAAATGGTAATGGAAAAAACAGGGAACTGTTATTGAGTCAATTCTTCTCTGTTAGAATTGAACGATTCATTAACAACTAGCACGCCCTCCCTAGTCCCTATTATTAAATGAATTGGTTTGCGGCACAAATTCAATTCATCTTCTCTTAAAAGCTGTCATTATATTTTTGCAGATCGATAAAAACAAAATACTACTCCTAAATATTTATTTGACCATTGCGTTGAGTAATTTGTCAGTTTACGTATTTTAAATGGTTAAGTTCAGATGACCACCTGGGGTTTGGGCGGGTTTCCACTTAACCACCTATAGTTAGTAAAGTTACATTTAGACACCCGATTTTTTGAGTTGAAGTGAATAAGAACGTCAAATAACTACATTAGTTAAGTTGGATAAAGACTTAATTACCCTGTATATATATAAACAATGATTTGCGAGAAAACCAAGAATGTATATCCCCAAACTAAAATTTAAGGAATTTTTAAACTTATCGAGAATTAGAACACGAAATCAAAACCTCATTTATCAAAACACCATCACAAAATCCAAAATCAACAACAATTACACATAGAATCACAAAAAGACTTGAAATTACAAATGACATTTAACAGAGCTGACAGAACATGCTAGTAATCTAGCTTCAACCTTGACGAATCTTTTCTCAAAATCTCATGTACAACTATAGAGAATGCATAAACAACATAAATCTAGCTATTATAAAACATACATCTCTTATAAAACAGACCAACCAACCAACCAAGAAGGGAAAGGAGCAAATAGAAAGAAACATACATCTCTTATAAAACAGAGCAATCAACCAAATTCCCAAAGCCAAATAACCCGGTGTGTTGTACGGTGTATTTTTAGTGTCTTCAAGGAATTTGAGCACAATTCTGATTATCAACAATATGTGTAGTAAATCCAAGTCCCTCTGTTTGCCACGCATTCTTTGAATGTTGATTTGAAAATCAAATAAGATCCAAACATCATTGGTCTTAGATTTGATTTTCGATTACCACCATTGATCGAAGATAAGCAAAGCCAATTGATGAACAAACAATTTGATAAGGACACGTAATCTGCGTATGCATAATAAAGCTATTGATATCCCATGAACATGACCAAGTCTTTGCCTAAAAATATAGTGTCATTCGGATACATAATTTGACTCAAACAACAACGAAAACCATAGAAACAATTAATGGCTCGTAGAGCGAGAAAAAGGTTTTAATTAAAGTCTTAACAAATGGTAACCTCTTGATTAAAATTAACTATATTGACAATTAAAGCATGTAAGCGAAGTTTACGTGTCTTAAATCCACACATGACAAGTAGGCGAAATAACCCTTGAAACAAAAAGCAATTCACTATTTTACCCATTTAGTTCTTTAAACCACAAGTTGAAACTATTGTTCCCAAAATAGTCTCACTTTACCTAGATTGTTTATAATTCACTATTTTACCCAATATATTGGTGGGTGAAGAAAGGTATTCCTATGGAACATGTCCCTTTCTTCAACCCCAATTTCCACTATTTCATCGCAGAGAGAAAACCTAGGGTTTCCCAAATCCCTAAAACTCATTTGCTTGCTAAGTCTAGGATTTTACGGGAGAAATTTCTTGCGGATTCTAAAAACTTCTAACAAGATTTTCTACATCAGTAAGCCATTAATTCTAAAAACAACAAGATTTTCTCCAACAAGATTTGGGGTTTTGTTAAAACACATAAAATAGATTTAGAATAAGAAGAAGACAGAACCATTCTCTTTTGTCTCTCTCTCTTGGCCGAATCCAACCTCAAGAGTCCAAACCAGATCAGATCCAAACCTAAGACAAGGGGATGGGTGGGGTGCAGGGATCAGATCCATGAAGGTTGAAGGAAGAATAAGAAGAGAAGAGAGGAAGAAGAAAGGGGCATTTCAGACATTTACTAGGGTTTTTTTTACTCTTACAATCCTTTCTCACGCAACATATACAGCATGGTTAAGTTGGAAAATAAAAAAAAAAGTGAAAAAAAAAAGATGATCATCCGAACTTAATTTATTTTAAATTATCTTAAGCAGTGGAATACTACTTCTTATAAACCCTCGTGACTCACTAACATTTATGTAATTAAATATGGGTGTAAACAAACAAAACACACACGTACCCTTTCTATAATTCCGGAAAAGTTGAACAATCAAACTCTTTTAACTCTTCTCATCATGCAATCTTATATGCAAATGTTGAAAGCCAAACCAATCTGTGTATTGAAGAGCCGGCGTACAAACATTAGTTATATGGTGGCCTCTTCACCAACTCATTCTCACAACTACCATACATCACATTTACAAGTGAGAGCTCAGAGCTTTAGAGATGAAGGTAAACACTCTCATTTGCTATATATATTTTACATACAAGTCCTTTTTTTTTTTTTTACTTTGTCATCATAATTCCATTATCATACCTGACTACTAACTAACAACTTATATTATTTTAGAGGTATACATTCAACACTGCCAAGATATATTCATAGAGCAAAAATAATAGTTTGCAGGCTTAAGGTTAAAAGTCTTTTAAGTTTTAAATTGAAGTTAATGGGTTTATTTTGTTTTAATTTGGGACAGGGAGATCAAGTAATATGACTGATGCAAGTTTGAGAATTCTGAGGCAAAGAATGGAACAAGTGAGAAATAAGGAGAGACTGGAAAGGTGTTGCAGCAGAAGTGAACAAGGGTGGAATTATAATTATGAATACAAAAGGGAAACAATGTTATGTCAGTGCTTTGACCTTATGGGTTTGATTGCTGGAACTGTTGGCCTTACCATTGTCACTCCTACTTTTTTACTTTGCCTTGTTTCCCTCGTTCTTCATTTGAATCAATAGTTTTGATTCATAATTATAGTAATAACTGTACATTTCTTCATCATAAATATATATATATATATATATATATATATATATATATTCCAGTTTCTTCTTCCAATAATCATAAAAGGAAAAAAACAACTATCAACTATTGATTGGACAAGCTTCACCAAATATTAATCAGACATACCTTCTCGGGCTTCTCCCAAAATGATACTACAATCAAATATCTTAAAGAGAGTATTAATCAGACATACCTTGTCCCACAAGGCTATAATGAAATTCTTTAACATAGGTAGGTATTAATTCGACATGCTTTCTACCACAAGATACACTGAAATTCTTTTAAAAATGATTGCGGGCACAACCACAAGTCAGAAATCAGAAGAAGATCCAAACACTTCCTAAATCTGGAAACGAGAAACTAGATTTACACTTCCTACATGATACATCAGATTGCTCTCCAAAAAGCTTCATCCTCCAGCAGATCAATAAATTGAGCATTATCCACTAATTCAGCAAATTTCCACAAGTCAAAACACTCCAGCACCCTCCTGTTTCCATCCCCCAAAATACATGCAAACAAACTTACACCCCACCCCACCCAACCCACAAATCCGTTACAACTGATTCATTTCAGCAGAAAAGCTACTGTGGCAACACGTGATCCTACTGATCCTCCAAACATGAATGTTGGATATGAGCGAATATGGTCAAGGTAGGAGAACAGGGGGGGATCTCTGCACGCTTCTTGGTTTGTAGGAGTCTCAGGCTCCTGGGAAGCAGGAACCCTTCTTTGATTAAAATTATTCACTTCTTGCACCAGTTCATCTTTTGTACTATTACATGACGTTATCACCTACAGTAAAACCAGTAAGAAAGACAAAATCATGCATACTGAACTCTTGAGCAGAAAAAATCTAGCAGGTAAATGAGAACATGAAATTAGGCTCTTTCTCATAGATCAAACAAATCACTCCTGAGGATATCTATAGCTTTTTTAACATATAATGAGGGATTGCCCCAAGAACTACAGGATATTCAGATCACATGACAATTATAATGCCTAATTAAAAGGAACTCCAACTAAAGAGACTAAAAGAAATAAGGATGCTTAGTTGCTTACTAGCAGTCCGCCAGGAGCCACAAGCTTAGAGATCGCGTCCCAATACATGATCCTGAAATTTATAAACTGGATATTGTTACTTCTTTCTTTAATTGTCCATCCATTCAGTATTGGGTAAATAGAACATGAAAAGAATTTTAGGGTGAGAGTTGAGACAATAGGGAACGAGTAATTAACAGAGAGAGCTAAACTTCTTGCAGAATTATTGTATGCTCCAATGGTTGCCAGAATTATAAGAGCTGGGAAGCCAGATATTACATATATGACCAATTTTGCAAAATAAGACTAATAGCATGTGTGCAACAAGCTGCTTCACCTTTTGATAGGACCATCAGGATGCAATCCAATTGCATCTAAAGTTCCCTTATCAATAACAAGCTGAAACTTTCTATCTAGCTTTGTTTCAAGAACATCATCCACCTGATTAGAGACAAAAGCAAGCCATTTCTGAAGGAATCAATAACTGGAAAGGTATAACGGGGAAGATTTAATAGATAGTCATAATGCTTGTTTTAATGTAAATAAACAACTTACAAACAAAACATAACTTTGTCGGTCATTATGTCTAAATAAAACTGGACATGAAAGTTTACTTTTGCCTCAAGTAGGTACACCGAATAAGGATAAAGAAAGGAGTTCGAGCTTTAATATTGTAGAACCCCAAGGTTATTTAAATAGATTAAATTTAGGTTATTTGTTAGGGTTTTAGTATTCCCATACAAACACTAAAATCATCATAAATCTAATTAGATTTGAATATAACTGTGACCTTTGTTCTTGTAGCTTGAGGACATCGCCAAATCCTTGCAAGGAAGAAGCAAAGATCAGTCTGCGGACTACTGAATCCCTTGCTAGAATGACACAAACCACAACTTTATTCTCTTTCCGCCTTATTTTGTCTATAAACACTCTTTGATCCAGATTAGTTATATTGACTCCAAACTATAACCTTGACTACTTAATCAGAAAGTTCAAATCAAAGAAAGCTGGCCTAAGGATCTTACTCGCACAGAGTAGCCAATCCATCAATATTCACCATTTAACAAAGCAAAGACTAACTGGATCTAAGTAGGGGGGGGAGGAGATAGAGAGAACTTGTTTTGGACTATTTCAAGCACGTATGGTTATACAGGTTATTTCAGTTGACCTCATCAATTTACACCACCATTAAGCCTCTGTTGTCCATTAATTGGCACTAGTCTATCTTTAAATTGGGTAATCATAATCTCGTCAGTGTTTTTTTTCTCTTTCTTTCCTCAACAATCTGTTTTTTTTTAATTTCACTAACTAACAGTGGAAATTATGCACGAGTCTCAGATAAAGGCACTCAAATCACTCAAACCTCAGGTCTACCTAAAAGAATTTTTTTTATAGCAGGAAAAGCTGTGTTACACATTAGTGGCAGACTCAAGTTGCAACAAGACCATCCAATCATAAACTTTCCACTCTTTATAACTTCTGCTTAACTAGAATATTTGGCCAAAGCCTATGTCAAGGCACACATATTCGACACCGCTGCGTACACAGGGAAACAAGTCATAAAGTCCACCTTAAAATAGTTAAAGAGATGTAAAAGCGTATTATTCCATTTTGAATAATCATAAATAATATTACTTTCTTCTTAATGCATTAACAATCAAGAATATTTTTGGCATTGTTCTAGAAAAGAAAAAACTGACGGTTACATTAAAACTAACAAGATACTACCATTGATAACTTTTCTAGGCAAAGAGAAAACATGACTACAAACATATAAACTAACATTATTGACCGTTTACATTGATGAGCAGTGACACATTCACCCATGTCTTAGGTCTATATCATAATTTACATGAACAATGTGGAGCCATGTATTATTCCTGCAAAAATGTAGCACATAAAGAAAATGATTTATCATATACATGAAAGTTAGCGGTGCCCGTGTCTAATTAAGGGATATGACATTAGAAAGATCAAGTGTTAAAATACCATTATATGTCTGCACTGAAATATTTGGATACCTATGTAATATCTATTAAAGGTTCATCTTCCTCGTCTATCTGAATGATTTATAGATCAGTATCAATTTCTCAAAAGTTTGATAGGTCAATATCAAAAAAAAGTTTGGGGACCTTTGATAGGTGGTAACATCAAAACAAAAAAAATAGCAAAAACAAAAATTCAATTTGCAATATCGATCCTCGCTCCATGAATGGTAATTTACTGTTTTCCCCGGTGTGTTACCGATATAATTTGAGAATTAATTAATGCTGCGCAAGATAATAGACAGTTGTTGTTTACGGTCAGTTTCAATGTTTTGGCATACCAAGAATCTAATACTGGAAAACCCATCACGATCAGCCAGGCTACGAGCAAGGTTAATCGCTCCTTCGCTATAATCAGTTCCAGTTAGATCAGAGAACCTGATTCCAGAAACAAAATAAACTTGTTTGTTCAGATCTTCAATCATAGGAGTGCATCATAATGGGAATGAACAGAATTTAAATTGAAAATAAATAATTTATATAAAACTTCACTTTTGTGACTTGCCAAAAATTGAAAATTAACTTTGTCCAAAAAAAAATATTCAAGTTGTTAATACTAGCATTGGCAGGGTTATTATTCTAGAGCACCCCCAAGAAGTGCACATACTCATATGGCATATACCTCCAAATAAATACTCCATAAAATACATTATGGACATATATAGTGTATGATGGTTCACTAATATCTTCTTTTTTAAGATTAGTAACAATTTATTAACAAACAGCGCCAAAAGGAGGCGTCATCCCAGAACATGTGGAGTATACAAAGTCACGCCAAGACAACACAACCTGCCACCAAGGTAATCCTAGGTAACATCATATGTAACTCTATTGCTTAGTTTCAGTGACAGAAGAAGTTCCTTTATTAGTGAAGCCAAGAAGGTAATCCTTAACTCCACCAAAGGGTCTATGACTCTATGGTCCAACTGTCTAAGTACCAGGAGATGTGTTTTCTTTATACACGCCTGACTATAGGATCCCTGGAGACTACCTCAGTAACCTTTTTTATTCATATTCCTGCATCAAAAAGTTGATAGTGTCCTTTCCCTTTTTACAAACATCAAAGTTTATACTATTTTTATAAATAAATAAATATTGGGAATTATTACAATTAACCTAAAAGTAATAAAGGAATGTAAGTCAAGACTCAAGACCAAGTAAAGGTGAATAAAAAAAACAAAACCAATCGCCACATATGAAGATAGCTAGTCTCTTCCTTCTTTCTGTTCTTATGTTCCTATCAATCATAAAAAACTGCAAACTTCTTAACCGCATGATGGATATGAGATCTCATTAGTTTCTATCAACAATTTGGCTTTGAAAGAGGTTTTCCAAAGTCGAAGGCTTCTAGATATCTCATCAAAGTCAAAGCTGAGGTGGATGCGGAGATGCTATTCCATACTTGTTGCGATGGGACTCCAAGTCAAGAACAAAGAAGAGATTTTTTATATTTATTATTTAGAGTTTTTATTATATTTAATATAAAAGTAGTTGATGTGATTAAGTGATTTATATATTTTATTTATTAGTGGGGATTTAGAACATTAATTAGTGATTAAGAATTATTAACAAGGGTATTTTAGTTGTTTAGTACTTTTATTATTCCCCAAGTAATATTAGGGTTTTGTATCTCTTTAAATATTGATGCAATCCCCACAAGTCATTTAGAATACAGACTATTGATATTGAAGTTGATTTTCTATTTATACCGTAGAGATATCCTACCATATCTTGGTGTTGATACGTGGAGTTATACACTTGAGAGATCCTAGTGGTTTTAAACGTGGAGTTTAAATCCTAGTTTATTTTTCGTTAATTTTTCATCCTAAATCATTTATTTGGAGTTTTTATTATGTTTAATATAAAAGTAGTTGATGTGATTAATGTATTTTATTTATTAGTGGGGATTTAGGACATTAAATAATGATTAAGAATTATTAATAAGGGTACTTTGTTTAGTACTTCTACTGCTCCCCAAGTAATATTAGAGTTTTGATTCTCTTTAAATACTGATGTAATCCCCACAAATCATTTAGACTATAGACTATTGATATTGAAGTTGATTACTATTTATACCGTAGATGTATTCTACCATAGAGGTATTTTATCCATCTTATTGTTGATACGTGAAGTTGAAAAACTTGAGAGATCATAGTGGTTTAATTGAAATCCTAGTTTATTTTCCGTTAATTTTTCATCCTAAATCTTTCCTGCATCATTTTTGGTATCAGTACTTAAGGTTTCTCCATTAATTTTTTAGTGTTTGGGAGATCTTGGGTTTTAAAAAAAAAACACAAAAAGTTTATTTATTTTTATTTTATTTTTAACCCATTGTACCAATGTCTCGAACCACAAAAGAATTGATTTCAGAAGCAAGAGTATATTTGGTTTCTTGATGATGAAAGTGATTGAATTCACTACCTTATTAATACATGTGGTCATAGATATTTGAAACACAATCAGGAAGAGCTTAGATGGAATATGGTTGATGCACAAGACTACATTGAAAAATTGCAATGTCAATATCAAGATGAATAAAGAAAAGTTGAAGCAAGGAAACGTCAATAACTTAAAGCAGAAGAACTTCAAAAGGTTACACATGAAATGATTTCTATATGTTCTTCTATAAAAATAACATTTCTTTTATAAAAGATGACATCTCTTTTATAAAAGATGACATTTCTTTTATAAAAGAAGGCCTTATTGACTTGCGGACACATATTCAAGCAGAGCAAGAGAGAAAAAAAGATGTTCCAAATTCTGAGACTACAGACAGTAGTGACGTGTTCATGAAAATTCTTAAAGTTCCAAAAGTTGAACTAGAAATTGTGTATGAACAACAAATTGAGAAAAAATCTAAAGTTACTTTTGAGTTGTTCGTTATCGAAGAAAGGACGATTCGAGAAGTTGATCAAATCCAAGTTGACATTGTTGACTTCGTTGTTCCAGAAAACTTATTTTCAGCACTTTTTAATACAAAAGCGATGCTCTCATCAATTCTCTTTTCAAAAAAAATTGAGTCTTACCACGTGATGATGTTCTCAAAAGTGTTCAAAAATGTTCTTTCGTTACAGAGTAGTTTGTGGCTTATTCTATCATATTATAAAACTCAAGGTCAAGTTTTCTCCAACAAGAGGAGAATGATGGGGACTCCAAGTCGAAAACAAAGAAAAGATTTTTTATATTTATTATTTGGAATTTTATTATGTTTAATATAAAAGTAATTGATGTGATTTATGTATTTTATTTATTAATGGAGATTTAAGACATTAATTAGTGACTAGGGAATTATTAATAAAGATATTTTAGTCGTTTAGTGTTTTTATTATTCCCCAAGTAATATTAGGATTTTGTGTCTCTTTACATTTTGATGTACCCCACAAGTCTTTTAGACTACAGACTATTAATATTGAAGTTGATTATACTATTCATACCGTAGAGGTATCCTACTATAGAGGTATTTTATCCATCTTGGTTTTGATACGTGGAGTTGATACACTTGAGAGATCCTAGTGGTTTAAATCCTAATTTATTTTCTGTTAATTCTTCATCCTAAATCATGCATCATGCCAGGGAAACAATATACTATAGTATTTTTTTACTCAAATTGTAACAAATACTAAATTCAAAAATTACCCCTGCTTAGCAAATTCTTGAAGAAGTAGACCATTGCCAGTCCCAACATCAAGTACACTGCAATTTGATAAATTCTTTTCACCCTGTCCAAGAGATTCTGAAATGGCATCATCGACATGATTAAGCAAGTGACCTTGGGAAATGTCATTGCTCAAGCCTTTGGTCCAGGAAGCAACCATTTCCATAACATCAGCACCAAACCTACGGAATCAGAGAAAAGCCCCAAGGTCAAACAGTTGTCCAATAATCTGAAGCCCAACAAAAAATAACAGATTTTGTTTTGTTCTTTTGTAAGTCTTACAAATACAAAGTACTAATAGTTCATCCAAGTGTAAGAAGATGAAATTAAAAAACCATTATGGTACATAAACAAAAAGGTTAGACCAAATAAAGACACGTACCAAACTTCACCAGCATGTCCGTGCTCACGAAAGTTTGCCAACTCATCTGCATATGCGGCATCCCAATAGCTTAGAAAACCTAGCATTGATGAAACTGGTTCAGCATCTGGCTCCTCCTTGTCTGAACTGCTTATATACATTTTACACACAAGTAAAAGCGTGAGTCTTTCCAGCTATTTGAACAGGAATTCATGACCAGCAATGAATAAAGACTAATCTGAAACTGAAAAATGAATAGAAAAAATAAAAACAAGCAAACAAATTAGCCCCTCCAATTCATACTATACATCATAGTCACAGAATTAAACGCACTGTCATCAGCAGCAATACTTTCTAGTTATTCTCAGTGAAAACCCCTAAATCTTCAAAGAACCGACTAACAAAGGAAAGAAGGAGATTTAGTTTTACATGCAAAATCTTCGATTAACACAAATTATTGGCATCGATCTACGTTAGTTACGAGGTCTTAGAGTTATTGGTATTTTCTCGTCTACTAAATGGAATTGGTTGAAGAAAAACTCGAGGACTATTAAATATGGTGGCAAAGGTAACCTGTAGTCAGAGGCGGCACGATAGGTGGCAGCTGAGAGAGCTTCGGAGGCGTCGGCGTGGCGCTGATCGTCGTCAAGTGTACTTCCGTAATCGCTCTTTATAGACCATGAGTCTGCCGCCACAGAACGGTCATCGTCGGAGATAAGATCGGTAGTGGCCGGAGCTCGGGCCTGTGAGACATCGGTGTCCTCTGGCGGGAGTCGGATTCCGGCCATATTCAGAACTCAGAAGCGTTGGTCCAAGAGAGAGGAGAGAAACCCTAATCAAATAGGAAGAAAAAACCCGGTTTTCCGCAGTGTGGAGAGAGTAGTTAATTATACTGAGAACCTGATGATGATGATGAAGGTGGAAGGAAGATCATAAATTCTGAATCAAGTGTTTGCCACGTAGGACAGCTAAGAACCAATTTGGAATTTAAAAGTAAAGGAAAATGTGAGGGAATCGTTAGTAGTAGTATTTACTTATTTTTACAAGCAACTTTTGAATTATTTTGATAACTATACAATCATAACTATTAGTATAAAAATAAAATTTAAATTAAGAAATAGTGTTTCTATCTCGCAAAAACTAATTTAATTTAAATTTTGTAATCAAATTAATCAATTTTAGAATTAAAATTTATCTCATTTTTTTTAAATATAAGTAAAGAGATTGTAAGAAATTATGTTAATTTACTACAACATTTAATTTTGAAAATTCAAAAACATAAATAAATTTACTTACTTATCAATTTTAAAATTAATAAATTTGACTAGAAAATCATATTAAACCAGCGAGTGGGAGGGAGTATTAATCAACTTTATATTATAAAGGTTCATAAATTAAATTAAACAGTTGAATTTATTTATTTTTATTGAGATACGTAGTAGTAATTTAAAGAGAGGTCAATTATTTTAAAAAAATAAAAATTAGTAATGCCATTTTCCATTCTACTTGGTGGATGCAGGCCTGGAGATGATGTGGGCCTGGTTGAGATCTAAGAAACGGCTACAGTAGGCAGGCTTATTCTAATTGAAGCCCAAGTCAACCACAAATCAAATGTCTGAGTTGATGATATTCAAATCTCAATGCCTAACTTCCCAAAAATAAATGTCAATGCCTCGATGAGAAGTGAATTCGGTGCAAAGTAAATAATAATTTATATAAGTGGACTTTATGTATATTCTTAATAGTCATATGTGATGGACACCAACAGAAATATAATCATTCCGTAGTTTGTGTTGAATAATTGTCAAGTCGAGATACTCTAAATATCAATATATATATATATATATATATATATATATATATATATATGAATTAGTTGTGACAAATTATTTTTTTTGTAGGACGTTGGGCTAAAATTAAAGTTCCAAAAATTAACTCGGTTCTTTACATAAGTATACAACAAATAAAAAATAATTACAAGAAAAGTGCATCAACCAAATAATTACAAAAAGATTGTACATATTACAAAAATAGTACAATTCACATTAATAAGGAAACCTAAGATCGAGGACTAATAACTCGCTATAATTAATAATTCAAATTCAAATATTTGGATCTAACAACAAAAATAAATTCAAATTCAAAATAATAATTCAAATTTAAATATTCAAATTCAAATCTTCATCTCCTTCACATACACTTTGAAATAATAGTCAGCGCTACACCTCACATACTTCGTATTACAACATGGCGAATCTCCAGTTGTCCAAAATACCAATGAGAATAAGAAAAGATTAAGCCCCTACAAAATTTTAAAATAAATAGATGTAAAAGTTCTTTGTTTTGAAATTTTTTATAACTATTTTGTTACTCATAAATAATAAAATGGTTACTTTTGTATGAATGGTTGGCTTCTGTTCGCATCACATTCAAACGAAATTGGTAACTTAATAAAACTAAATTGGTTACCTTGATCGAAGGTTCATTTCAACCTTGCACTATGAAAAAAATGCAGGTGTCTTAGTGCAGTTGGTTACCTTGGTATGAAAGTTTGCTTACTTTGATCTGAAGGTTTGGTTACCAACTACACTAAAAAAAAATTGAAAGTGGGGAAGATGATTGGTTACTTTGATATGACAGTTTGGTTACCTTGGTGTGAAAGTTTGGTTACAATCATATCCACCGCCTGAATCTTCATATCCACCGCCACCGCCACCGCCACCGCCACCGCCTTCTTACTCGTCGAAACCCTAGTTCTTCATATCTGTAATCATGTTGTCTCTTCTTCGCTTTAGCCTCCATTGCCTTGTTAGAAAAAATTCCTTTAGAGGAATACAGACCTTTGTTGAATGAAACAAAGGTTTTGTCAATTATGGGAGGAAATGCTACTGCTTCTATATTTCAAAGTAGTCCATATAAAATGGCATCATCACCGGGCTACCAAATCATGCAATTACTACCAACTGCTAATATGACGAGACCAATGGGAGGTTTTGGAATGGAAATGCCTAATTATTCAACTAATATTGGTCTATCAATGCTCATATATATATATATATATATATAGAAAGAATACGTTGAATGAAGAAGAATGGTGATGACTAACTGCAGTTGTTATAAATGAGGAGAGAGAGTAGAAGTCATGTGTATAACTAATCCCTAAATTAAGGAATTCTAATTGCACTAGTATTGTAAATAAATATGGAAGTGTATTAGTTGTGTAAAGATTTTATGAGAACACTATTGTTGTAATTATTTTTAAAAATATAATAGAATATGTAATTCACCCGATTAACTTTCAGATTATCAAGGCCTTGCAGAAAAATTAATTTTTTTACTACTTGAGATATATTATATTAGTATCTCAAACTGTATGATATGTACTCTATAGGTCTTCTTACAATTTATCCGAGATACAACTATTATCTAAGCCAAGCATGACGACAGTAAAAGTAGCACTTGAAAAATTTGTCTAGCAGTTCAATGCTTAATAGAAGTTTATAATGACTTTAATTGAGAAATAGAAGGCCATTCGGCTTAAATGTCGAGTGAGATATTAGAAGGCCATTGCCGGAGAGATTAAATAAATTTCCCTCGTGATTTGAAAAAAGCAAGATGGCCCATTTATTTGTTTGGCAAAAATGCACACAGTATACAATTACATCCTTACAATCTCTGTTTCATAAAAAGAATAACAAGAGAGTTTGAAGTAAAAAGTAGTGTCCTATATATGAATTAAGTGTGTCCATTTTGGCCGCATAATCTCATCTTGAGCAAACGGGTTCTTCTACTATTGTTTCTAACAATGGTTTTTTGGACCTGCACATAGACATCCTGTGTAGCGAAAACTCTTCAATATCCTCCAAATTCAACTTTGTCACAACTTCTTCACAACTTTTCACCGGTGCCGGAACAATTTCCGGCAAGATCCTTGCATTTCCAATGGAGACCCGCTTGGCAGTGAGGAACAAGGCACCTATATCAGCTGCTGTGACCATAGAATTGACTCTTTTCATGGGAAAAAGTAGATAAACACTGGCCATTTCAAGGTCTTCGTCCGCATTGAGGGCGGAGAATCTTCGTCCCATTTGAAGGGACTTGGAGTTTACGAGAAAGAAGTTTGGGGAGTCCAGCATGAGTTCTGCAGCCTTGATGGGTTCGTAGATTTGCCGGATTTCGCCTGTGGGGAATATTACTTTAGTAGATTTAGAGTGCTTGCTGCTGCCTCTTTGCCCTGATAGGGTGCAAGAAACATAGTTTCCCATATGATATATATATTAAGATATCTAGAGCTCGAGAAAGGGGAGTTTCTGAGATAAGAATGGAGGAGATATGTAGGACTCTGCGGTCTTCAGAATTGATTCGTATTGGAGGATGGTGGGGAGTTTGTGCATCTATGATCTATATATATTATGGAGTATAAAGGAAAAGGAATAAGGAAGAAATGAGTAGAATATTAAGATGACAGTTGTATACTGTAGGACATAGTATGTGGAATATATGGCTTGACAATGACTTCGAGCCCGCCGCGTCTGGTAAAGAGCCAAACATGTTTGTTTTGAAAAAGAAAGTCAAGTGGAAAATACACTATCAAAACACACATTTCCAACTAAAATACAGTTGGGTCTAACTAATACAAATAATTTTCATTCCAATGGCAGTCTGTAACTGCGTGTGGAGCCCATCAGAACTAAAAGTTTCATTTCATTCTCTCCCCTAGCTAGGATTATTTGGGTAGGGAGGGATATCGATAAAGAAGTGGGGTTTGGTGGGTTTTTTCACCAGCAAAGATCGAGTGTTTAATACTCAAAAGTAAAAGGGATGATGATAAATTGATAATATTGGTGTAACCAGCATTATTATGTCTTAATTGAGTAAAGACTAATGCATGTTATTAGCCTTGAACTTTACAATACAAGAAAAAGAAGAAGACTTCCAGTAGAGAAGAGATTACTACTAATATGTTATGTATGGGGTGCCGTTACATTGCTGGTGGTGACAACTAGATATCACTTCCTCCACTGTTTCAACAACCTAGCTTTTACATTCTGTCACCATTTGGAGATGTAGTATAATAATGCTAAATCAATCATTGATTAGCCTAATTATTAGTAGTAATTTACTTTAGTCACTCGTATCATCTGCTAAACTATGAAGTTTTGTCATCAGGTCTAATCATTAAAGGAAAATTCTATAAGTAACACATTGATTTGGTCATTTGGTGAGCGTACCTGTAGGCTGTAGCATCCTCATTACATACCTATATGTACTACACCTAATTCTTACTTGAGTGAACTCTACTTAACTCGTTGGCCTATATATATATCCTACCCACCTGGGTAGTGGGTACCATACCCACACTATTATTATACAATGCCGGTGCAGATTCCTTGCTTAGTTGCTTTTTAATAAATAGAACTTCTCTTCCAATTCATTAGAGTACTTTCAGTCCATTTGTTTAATCTTTCAACAGGTGTTTTCTTTCTTCCAATTTGCCTGTCTTAAATTTAAAAGACCTCACCTGATAATAGTATTAGCACTTGGCAAATTAAACCTTACAACATGTTTTTGAACAAGAGTAATGCTCTATATACATATACACTCGCTAATGTTTAAGCACAGAGGTGGATCAAATATTCAATTTCAGTTTTAATGACAATCCAAAATTTCATCACATCAATATACTGTTCAAATTTTTTAATCCAATTAGCATCTCCTCAAATAAAAATGAAAATTTTATACGTTACCTTTGTTTCAGATGGGGTCAACCTTATCAAGGGTCTTGATGATAATGGAGGTTCAAATTTCTTGCAAGAGTAACACATCAAATATATAGGTTATAATAATGTTACATAATTGTTCAAGGATATATAGCCCATCGCATTATTAGCTAGGACCCACTCGTTACCTGCCTGCTGGCTGTACACAAGATTTTAGAATCTTAACCCATTTATATGTTTATCTAAAAGGTTATAATAACATAATATTCGTCTGATTCCCTATGTATATCATTGATATTCCTAGATAAACTTTTGTAGGTGTTGAATCTCTACGAAACAATAGAGTATATAAAATCACACTACTTTTTTCTCTCTCTTTTTTTTATTTTATATTTTCAAATAATAGAGCTGTAAACATTGAGGTGGAAGTGCCAATCATGTATAGGGTTGATAAAAAAAACAATACAGATGACCCCTCCCCCCCCCCACCCCCAACCCCACCCCAAAAAAACAGAAAAAAGAAACAGCCGCCACACCCCCCCCACCCCAATATATATCCCAAAATTAAGGGCCATCCTTTGATCAACTATTTCGGCCAAAAGATTCATAATATTTTCTTTACGCACATATGAAGACTGGCATACACTGGAATGCATACATCTAGCCAATGCCCACTAACAGCTTAAATTCATAGTAGTGATAAATTTCATGCTTTAATCTATGTAACTATAAGTTTATTAGGCTCGGCAGTTATTGCTTTAGGCTTGATTTGTCGTTTGGAATGTTTAAAACTAATCCCTTTCCCCAAAATATTAAGATATTATCAGGAGTTATCAAAGTTAACTAAGCAAAATTAGATATAAGAATTATCATCAGAAAACAAGGGGTTTATTGAATTACTAAAGTAACTAAACAATATACATTACTTTCAATGTTTGGAAGTTTATTGAGCAGCTACCTTAAAGGACGTGTATTGTGTGCACGCATTATTCCTGTTGCAGGGAAGTCTTTCATCACACTGTAATTTTATGAATCCACATTGTAGAATTTACACGCTCAACAGACGGGACAAACAGCTTTTCCCAAACACAAGGAAACTTCTTCTAGTATGTCTATGACAGTAGTAAATGTGGGCCTCACAGAAGGATCTTTGCTAGTACAATTCTGAATCAGCCTGCAAATAACATTGTTCAAACACCATTTTAAAATATGTTGTAAGATGTGGACAATATGTATAACTAGTTATATACTAGTATTGTTTTAGAGAAAATGCATCCCAATTGTATGTACATGCACGTAGAATCCAACAATCATAATTTGATTGAAGACGGTGCACAAAAAGTAACAGGATTGTTGTCTGTTCAATTACTACATTTTTGTAAGCAATGTACTCCTATATTGATTTCCCTTTCCAAGGAGATGTCATTTCTGACATATTCGATGTATATTAGTATGTCAACTACTACATCTGACCCAACATGAATGACGCAATAACTATACGAATATACTATGAACCAACATCCATGGTTAATGCATCAGACCTTGAACCCATATCTGACTTAACTGTTTGTTTTAACTTCAAAGAGAACAAGGTCAATCAATTTCAACTTCCGATGTAATAACCTGTAGAACTTATTCAATCTACTAGTATTTACTCTTCCTTTCAACTCAACATAAGCAACACACCTTTTCGAACAAATATTGCAACAACAAAGTTTAATAAACTTTTAAATTCTCATTTTGTTTCCTAATTTATCCCTATGAAGTGTGTGGTTGAGAGTGCTTTAAGAATGTGAACCACAAAATTTTCAGTTAGTGGAGGGATTCACAATATATTCAAATGATATATGACTATGGGTGATTTAGTCATTTAACCTAACAAATGTTGTACAATTTTTTTGGGACTTCCTAAAAAGGAATGTGTTGCAATAGGTATGGGATGGAGGGAGTAATACATAGTAGAGATACGTTATAAAAAAATAAAAATCTGCACCATACGTGTCTATTTTAATAAGAGCTACAGCATGCAAATTCAGTTGATCTTGTTATCTTCCAAAAAATGACACATTACTGAAAAGATGAATAAAGCCATGGAGTGGAAGAAAAACTTACTGTTGGATTCTTACAGGACAGCGACTTATATGGAACTTTGGTTCAAAATCTACGGACTTGATATGTGTCAGGTCAGATTTCAATCTGGCAAGATGCCTTCCTTCTAGCATCTGAAATAATTTGATATTCATTTACAGTGAGATATTACTGGGGAAAAAAATATGTTAACGACCTTCTGTTTTGTTATTGTGCAATTTCTATGTTTGGATAATGATGAACCTATGTTTGTTGGATTAGTGTGAAGTATTTAATTTTGTGATTTTTTTTCTCAAATATATAGTTATATAATATATATTTATTATATTATAACTAAATATGTGTTATACCATCACCACACCCGAAGAATCCCCCTTTTTAAAGATTTGATGAACTACCTTATCCTGGTATCGTGCACCTGTATCCTTGCTTCCTAGGGATCCAGGGTTGTGGGGGCAGCTCAAAGAAAAAGTAAACAATGGTTTTTGGGATGACATTAAGCACTTCAATAGATAATAATGTTTTTAACATTCATAAAATAGAGTTGAGAGAGCATTCTCGCACACTGGTAAAGTGAAGCTTCCAAAGCTAGTACGTATGGATTATGGTTTTGGGTTGGATGCTTTAATTTGGCATTATAGGGTCTTGGGAGGATTGTGGGTTATATCACTAAATTATTTATTGACCTTATATGTCTCTATCTGTTCAAACTGCACTTGTGAACTGGGGTTGAACGTGAGAGCAAGCCTCCCAAGCTAGTATATAAAGATTATGTGGGTTACTCCACTCATTGCCGGCCCACCCCCACCCCCCACCCAAAAAAAAAAAAAGGTATGAAAAAAACTGTTACCTGATAAAATATGAATCCAAATGACTGAATATCTTTCTTTATGTCATTTGATGAATTGTTGATGATGCCAGAGGTATTGTTCCTTTGGCCTGTGAAACAAAAGAGATTTACTAGACCAAAAATAGTGGTTTTAAATTCAAATTCACAACAGAATGAAGTAGCTGTAACATACAATTATCTTGATTAGGGTGTATTCGTTCATACAACATTTGGACCCAATATTCACCAATTTTCAAATGTCCACCTTCGTCTTGCAATAAGTTTCTGTACCAAATGAACACAATTGTTAATCAAAGGTTGCAATTAACTATTTTCACTAAAATCATGTTCTAGCTTAATATAAGCTCTGAATTCTGAGTCCAGCGCATGTCCTTCATGTGGAGGTCTTGTTAAAGATTTTATATACATCCTCAGGTTATGTCGGTTTACTAGATTTATTCAAAAAGAGATGATCCAGGGATAAACCAGCAGATTGATTCAATAGTTTTTTTTTTGCTAAATTGATTTAAGCGTTGTCTTTTTATCTTGAATTGCATAATATAGAAAGGGGTGAATGACAAATTTTCATATCAAAACTTTGCAGTAAGAACTACTTTTGACTGGTACATATCTTACAATGAGTCTAGACTACATGGCACTGGAAGGTTAGCACATATGGTACATGCCTAAAGTTAGTTGGTCCACAAAGAAAATTAGTGGGAAGAGAGTGACGTATATAAAAGCTAAGACAACAAGGACAATTTTGGATAAGAGTTCGACTATGCAGAGAAAATATTGATAATTGGGTTACAAGTTTCAAGTACATGCGCTAGACCTTATAATTTATCACATGTAAAGAGTAAAATAGTGGGAAAGAGAGTGGCATATATATAACTAAAAGACAACAAGCATCTTTGCAAGTGTTAGCACCTAACAATTAAATCCTGATTATACTACTGAAAATTAAGGGCAACGTGATGGAAAAAATGGGGGCAAAAAAAGATGTTGAATCCAACAAAAATAGGACTTCATTGCATCTTCTTACACATGCTATGGTTTAAGATAACATTTTAAGGCTTACAGATATACATTTTTTGTTGCAGTATCCATTACATCTAAACAGCAAATAGAAGCGCAGAGAGAAAGGGAAAGAAGTAAAACAAAAAGAAAATTCTCGCTACTTTTAAATGTCTAAATCAGGTAAGCAAAAAATCATCAGATGATTTCTAGTAGAAATGCCATTGAAGATGATACACTAAATATAGAGCTGATCTCAAGTACTTAGAATTAGGATTTAAGATAATCCAAATTTAAGTTAGGCTAAGAAGGAATCTAGTCCAATAAAGCTCACCTTGGATTCAAATGATTGTGAACTATGGGAAAGGGCTTGTGCCCATGAAGATAATTCATTCCCCTGCCAATTGATTTGCAACGTGAGTAAATCTTTTATAGATATATAAAGGAAAAAATGTTTTAAAAAGGCATATTTTAATAGGAACCAGCAGCAAAACCAGATCAGAACTTGTCATATTTATGTCTATCAAATTCCAAGTTTCCAACTGAAAGTATACATTATTAAGGTTAAAATAAAAAATAATCTTGCATTTAAATATCTTGTCTACAAATTGGAGATTTCCGGAGAGAGATTACAACTTTATAAAAATATTAAGTGTCAATATCTATACAGACCAAAAATAAAAGGAAAAAGAAAAACATGGTGAAAATATCTAAAGCAGGGAATCTCTCTCTGAGATTTATTTCCTGAATAAAAAAACCAAATTCTGGCCCCAGATGAAGCTAAACAGAAGTCAGGAAAATTGAAATAGGTAAAATTAGGAAAATGTCATTTCCACAATTATATTTGATATTTCCGTTCTCCTCTCACATGAAGGACCCATCTCATTCTCACATGTAGCAGGGGGCATTGTGGAAATAACATCTCCCTAAAGATAAAGGAGAGATGAATTTTTCTATAAACGACACATGTTTGCTTCAGGATAATGAATTCAAAAGGACAGAAAGCACACAACCTAGCAATATCAAGTGCATAGCGCATAGCAGTTGCTAGGTCAAGGCGAATCTTTTTAGTCAAAATGTCATCCAAATTTCCCTAGCAGAAGCAATAGAACAGAGAGTTTAGTTGTGAATGTGCATACTCACTAACATTGGCTAGTTTGCAGTAAAAATATTAACTTAGACAATTAGAAAGAACATAATAGCACAAATGAGTGATTAGCAACAAGTACATGATGATTACATCATATCTTGTAGATCACCAAATCATGGTTTCGTTTAAAATTATTCTTGTAATGCTACATAAAGTTGTATAGCAGATTTACTATAACTAAATGCAAATTAAGTTCATTACTAAAAAGGGGGTGTCAACATGTTTGAAAGCCATCAAGGCACCAACACTTTCGGGGAATATATGAAATAAATGAATTCTCCATCTTAGTCTCAATAAAATAGTATTGCCTGATAGATAGGGATTAAAGAAATTATTTACATAGAAACTAAATTAACTATGTTGATATGCATTACTGGAAGATGACAGATATCCAGATATAGCAACTATAAACAACCAAACGGAGCGTGTTTGTTTATGAAGGATCATATATTATTTCATGGAACTTCATTCCAGTTATTTGATGTGACTGTATAGTTTATCAACACGTCCCAAAAGAAGCATTTTTAATTTTTTAGTCAAATTTATACTAATTTAATCCATGCCACAGACATTTCTCCACTACCACGTATAAACGGGGGAATCTAGTAACTTTCATACAGCAACTGATAGATGTACTAAAAAAGAACTCGTTTAAAACAAATCCTAGCCTTCAAATCAAGTTTGTGAAAAGGGTTTTTCAATTCATAAATCATGAGAAGAATAAGCTTATGCTCTGAACATTACATATATTCACCGCTACAAAATGTATATACTGCAATAATTTACATATATATTTCAATCCAATTCAAAAATATATAGAAAGACAACATATAAGAGATCAGTAAATGCATGCTTACTTCTGATAGATACTCTGTGATCAGGATCATCTCTTTACCGTGCACAATAGAACCGAGAAACTGCAGTATATTTGGATGACGGAGTTCCCTTAAAATAGTATTATCTGTTGCAGTCAACACCCTAGATCAAGTTCAGAGAAATATTGCGTCAGTACATTAAATTGTCCAATTAATACCCAGGGAATCATGAAATGATCAAATAATCAGGAGAGTGGAACACACATTTTCACTGGGTGAGATATTTTTCTTTTAATTACTGTTTTCACAACCCATGTTCCACGCCACTTGACCTTTTCAGACTCACCAAATACGCCCTGACATGCAACAGGCGAAAAAAGGTCCTTAATTTAACTTCATGTAAAAAAATGACTGGAAATAACATTGTTAGAAGTGATGAGAAGGTACAACTATTCCAAAACATTTCAATTGACAAACCGTTCAAGGAAAGTAACATGGCTATATAACTTCATATAAATAGTTCAATATATTTTACCCATTTAGTTATTCAGCACTATTTTACCAAATAGTGAATTCGACTTTTAGATTTATACCTGCTCAATTGTTGTAGAGTACTGCAAATTGAGCTCAGATATGTCAATATTCACTTCGTAGGAATCTTCTTCAGGACGAACTGTCTACAAAGATAAAATGTGATACAGCTAACTTAGTTAGCTACATCATTGGTTAAATGAAAATAGCAAGTAAAAATGTCCAAACATAATTATTCACAGTTGCCTATTTCGAGACTAGTTGAGCTGTAAGAAAGTACAAGAAAAAAACAAAAAACTGTATGAGATTTGTCATCAGCAATCTAAAAACTCTTTGGATACATTCGCAAAATCTGCCCATTCTAGAAACCAGCCCCTTACACATCTAAGGACTACTTCTATGGATCTCACTTCTTAGGAACATTTGCTTGCATCTTCAATATAAGCATTACGCTTGGTGAAAGTTAAGATTCAAATTCATTTCCCAGATTATCCTTTTATATGACAGTATGCAATGATTTCTCTCAACTCTAAATAAGCTACCATCACTTCTGAAAGCATCTTGTAAAATGAGGGGACATCGCTTCTTCAGACAATACGAACTACTTACTGCCCATTGAAGCAACTTCTTGAGAGGACTTGGCCATTCCGTTCACTTAGTAAAAAAGAGCTAAAAAACATACTTGGATGATTGAAAGGGTCAATTACCCCAGAAGAATAGCCCTTTCGAGGATATAAGATTTGTGTAAAGTCATAAATAAGACCAGCTGCTTTCAAAATTCAACTTGCTCTATCTCATAACTTGAACTCTTATATCAGGTGAGGAAAGTAGTTTTAAACATTAATTACCATTGAATGATGGTTGATAGAGTCCTTGCCGCCATTGACCTCAAGGATCCTGCATATGTCACGATGTCCATAGAGCCTTGCATCTGTCAAAGGCTTGATGTTAACAATAAAAAGTTAGTATTAATTATTATTTACCAATTTTTAGTTACTCCCACATAAAATAAACGATTAGAGAATTTCAGCTTGAACAAAGACATCACAGATGCAAATAAAGAAAGTTAGAAACAAACAGTTATTTAATAATAATGTAACTGCAGCGTATGTATTCAAATCATAAAGAGATACATTTGTTTAGTTACTCCAACCTGCAATTCTCCCTAGAAGGTAATATTACCATGAATCTACCATCTACAGCCAGCAAAATTTGATTTGTGATAAGTGTTAGAATTTGAGCATAAATTGAAGTGGGTGACATTAATTATTTGAAATGATTTCACATATCAATGTGTTCTCCATGAGTAGATTAAATTAAGTATTTGGAAGCTCAAATCCATGGAGTAATGAATGAGAAATTAACTCTCAAAGATCACTCTTGAAAATGATAATAAATACTTGTGGGAAGCCAAGTCCCACATCGATTAAGAACTAAAGTATTAATTGGTTTATATACAATAAAGTTGCTCTTGGGTTTGGGCCTAAGGGCCACCCCACTTTTGTGGAAGGGAGAGGACCTAGCCAAGGCTTGATTCGAATCCACACGCGTGCGCCGCCGGCCCGGCCGGGCTCGAGCTCGTGGGTCTTGGTTTGTTGTCAAAACTGTGTCATTTTTGGGAAGCGTTATCTCTCAGGGAGACTTAAAGAGCGTTTTTTGTCAATCTTTGCATCGTCGTTTGGGAAGCTTTTTATTATCTGACTGAAAATGGACGCCTCAAAACTAAAACGTCGCTTTTTTGCACGAACAATGACCCGCGGCCCTCTTTTGCTTTAAACAAACCCTATGATCTCTAATTTTAGGTTTTGCTGCATAAAACAGAGACAAAAACTAAGTCCTTTGGCCCTTTTTGTCCAACTCAGACAAATCCATTATCCCACTTCAATTCGATCAATAAGGTTTAAAACTTGCCTTCACGTTGTTCCTCCTTTGGCTAAAAACCCTACTCTAGTTGGGTAACCCACATACCACTCTGCAAATTTCTTTCAATATAAGGGTCAAGACTCAAGTGGGTGTTTTAGAAAGAGAGATGTGTCGATGATATCCGATTGAACCTAATGGCTATTTCTCCTGATAGTTATAGGATTGGTAATATTTGTTGGTCCTATGGGGGTTATGTCTTTTCAATCATCAAATTCACAAGCATTACACGCTGGTATTATCTCCTCATTCAAATCTTCATTTATTAACTTCATAAAATGTAAATTTTCATAGTTATTTTTTAAGAGAGAGTTAGAGCATTTATTTTGGTTCGTATATTTGTGGGAAGTATACGTTATTTAGTAAGTATTACTATAGTTTTTTTATATCGTTGTCATTTTTAAGAGATTGTTTGTTGATCCGTTATATGAGAAATCAGTGAATAAGTTGTTATCAACTATGTCATATGAGCACCAAAAGGCTTGCAGCAATTTGGCATAATTATTTTAGGTATGGACAATAAGTGCTTTGTTTTGTGTAAGCTAAAATCTTCCCTGTGGTTAAGAAGCCTATTGCTTTGACAAATCTTCTTCTGTGATTTGATTTACTTGAGATATCTGATTATTTATATATATATGAAGTTTTAGGATCAAGTGGGACTCTTGGACAAGCTTGTGCCTCCCGGACAAAATCCAGTGACCTCATCCTTTTTTTTTTTATCTTTTAAATTTATTTAAAACAACTCAAAAAAATAAACGTTTTACTTTTTAAAAAATTATGGAATTGAAATTTTTTTTCATAACTCGACAATCTGTTTGGGTGTGATTTGAGCAACAATTTAAATAGTATTATGAATTTAAACATGTTATAAACAAATCGGCTGCCCAAGGCATA
Source organism: Panax quinquefolius (assembly GCA_020205615.1). NCBI lineage: Eukaryota > Viridiplantae > Streptophyta > Magnoliopsida > Apiales > Araliaceae > Panax > Panax quinquefolius. Next base: position 14,582,405 of record CM035172.1, on the reverse strand, counting down.
CCATGTAATTGTACCACCATTTTTTTGGTATAGGTATCCAAAACGCATCCAAAACATTGTGTTATCCTATAAAATTTTAGTCACTTTTTCAATCATCCAATTCACAAGCAAATATTAAATATTTTTTTTAGTTGTTTAAAAAAAAAAAAAAAAAAAAAAGTCCAAGTGTTATTTTGATAAGGAGGGATAATTGTCCAAAGACATAGGACTGATCCTTCTTCTGATTTACTTATATATATATATATATATATATATATATATATATATATATAGTTTGTCCATTCAGTTTTACTAACAATAAGTAGTCACATGCTAATTTCTCTTGACAAAGATCACCATAATGAAATAGTTCAGATGTAAATAAGGATACTAATAAAATCAAAAAGCACAAACAATTTATACCTATTGAAACAACAACAAGAAGCAAATATTTAAAGATTCCTTCTGCCCTGATTCGATACAACTGCAAAACAAGTTATGCATAAGAGATGAGATTTAATATCTCATGCTACTCTAATGCTTTTATTGTTGGGGATACACCTTTCTAAGCACCTTGGGTGCATCATAAATAATTTCATTGGTTTTATGACATCTGTGCATTGTTGTTTTTGAATAAGACGTATATGAAGGTGTGCCCTAGGTAAAAGTGTAACATTATCCAGTACATTAAGGATTCTGTCTTCGCCAAATCAGCATTTGTCAACCAAATTATACAGTTTCCAAATATTAGATCAGTAAAAGTCCTGCCGGCTTACCACTTGTGAGCAATTACATTCTCCATTACCGTCAGTTTTGCCCCATCAAGAATTAAACTCCAAATTTAAGGCATGATCATAACAATATATAGTGACAATTACAATAAAGCAAACACATAGTGGTCAGCATTCAAGTGTAAGATTAATTTAAAAGCTGGCATAAGATATTTACAGTTCTTTGCCACCGATCTTCTAGGTTAACATCAGCCTTGTACTGAACAAGAAGCTCGACAATGGAGGCATGGCCCTCGCTGGCGGCAAGATGCAGAGCTGTTCTCTTGTCATAATCCTGGACATTAGGAGATATGCCTTCTCTCAACATCATGTTCAGGCCAACTCTATCGCCCCTTGAGGCAAAACTCAGAAAGTTTCCGATCAATTGCATGTCAAAATCGTCCGAAGAGTCTGACATCTTGATGATTAACTCAATAACCTAAAAACCCATTTATTTTAGAGTGAGTAACCGGGTGAGATCAAAGAAAGAAAAAACCTTATTAATCTAATGATTACCAAATTGGAGGATTCGTTGTTGGAGAAAGATGAGAGGAATAAAAAGAATACATACATAATAAATAAGGAGTAATGTTTGTATACAACCAAACCAAACCAAATTTTGGAATTTTGGTGGGATTGGGCGGGTAAGTCTATGACCGAGGTTTTGGGTTTTACGACCACTCTGATTTTGACGCCTAATTAATATTCCTATGTCGGCTTATGTCCACAAATATGTAATCAACTTAGATCATATCTGATGATGTGATAAAATTGTGTACCGTATTTTTTTTTTAATTAAATGCAATCGATTTTTTTTTTTATAATTTTTTTCATTTAAGATTTGACATATATAAATAAAATTAATCTTATTCAAAATAAATTTCATTTATAACCACGCATAAAAAACATATCCACTAATTAACCATGCTACTGAAAAAAACAAAAAACTAAACTAAAACTCTTTGGTTTAACTCCCTGACGGAAGTGGAAGGAAAAGAAAATAATTAAAATTTCTCTTTCCCTAAAATAAAAATCTATTTATAGAAAATAAATAAATTATACTAATATAATTTAAAGTACACTGAACTTGGTCATCCTCCCTTTATCTCCAAATTAATTATAACTCCATCATCATAATCTTCATAAGTCCATTTTAATATTCAAAAATTCAATTCTTTTTACTTGATTAAAAGATAAATAAAATAGTATCTCTTACAAAACAAAATAAATCATGTTAATTAAATAAAATAAACATATAAAATAATAAATATGAGAATAATAAAATATATAAAAATTGTAAATATAAACAGTTTATGCGATAAGATAAAATAAAATAAATTAAAATTATTTTTAATTTTTATTTATCTGATATATGCACCAATTATAACTTGATCCAAAATTTATAACAACTCATTGCCATTTTCACTTGTACTTGTATTTTGTTCTATCTTTCCCGCCAGCAGGACTCGAACTTCGTCGGATTGTACTACTACAGTTTACAGTATCATAAATTTACAAACTCCCGCCAACCGGCTATATCCGGTAAGCACCTACATAACCGGTAACAGGTATAAATAGTGTCACCAGACAACTGGAGGAACAAGAAGAAATGTTGTAGCTCTAACAAGTTTCAATTGCACGCTTTGCTCTTCTTTCTCTCTCCTTCCTTAAATCGTCATCTTTTTCCGTTCGTAGATTAGGGTTTTCGGGGAGTTCGATAAAGGTTTCGAAATAAAGGATTTTGACCAAATAGTGTCTGAAAGAGATCGATACATTGTTTTATTTGGGCTTTGATGAAATGAGTGCAGTGAACATTACGAACGTGACTGTCTTGGACAATCCCGCGTCGTTTGTCGCCCCTTTCCAGTTCGAAATTTCGTATGAGTGTGTTACCTCTCTCAAAGACGGTATTACCTTTCACTTTCTCTCATGATATTTGTTTGGATTTTTGTCGATTTGATTACTTTAGCGTTTTTCTACTTGAATTGGTTCTGCTAGGGCTATGTATTTGTACTCGTGTTTAGCGTTTAGGGTTTAACTCGACACTAGATTAATTCCTATTATATGTTAAGAAACGTCATGATTCCAAACAAATGTAGCAGACAAAAAATAGAATATTGCTTTACAGCAGAACGTTGGCCAGTAAAGAATATATCTACCCATTATATATGGTTGGCTAGATTCAAAAAACTGGAGAAAAAAAATTATGTGGGTTACTATTGCTGGAATTGTGTATCAAGTACATCTTTGTCTGCTTCACCATTTTTGCAAAGGGACATATCATTATGGATATTGAGCTTTAGACAACGTTTTCTCTCACTTGCATAGTTCTACCAACAAATAGTGGAATGAGCATTCCATGAATCATCACTTCTTTTCCAGTTGCCTAATTAGGTTGTGAATAATCCATTTTTGTTGGTAGCATCTTTATTAGTTCGATACAACAGAGAATTTGACACTCGTCAATAGAAACGGATTCTTATTAATAGCTCTCCATATATTACTTTTAAATATACTGTGAAGATATAGTTTGCAATAATAAGAATTGTTCCATTGTTGATTGTTTGTCTTCCACTCTTCCTTACCTTTTTTGGAAGCAACGAGACTAAATTTGAGTGACATAATTTAAGCAACAACGGAGCATAAATTAGGCCTTGGGAATCTTGTCCTTTCGAATTGATTTTTTCTAGTTGTCTAATTAGATTGTGAATAATCCATTTTTGTTAGTAGCATCTATATTAGTTCAATACAATGGAGAATTTGACACGTTAATAAAAACGAATTCTTATTAGTGGCTCTCCATATATTACTTCTAAGAGCGGATAGGCCTTTCTCTCTCCGGGGGAGGTTCCTTGCTAGGCATTCCGTGCATACAAGGTGTAGAGTTTTCCCTTGTTAAAAGAGAACTCTGATTTTGAAGGAACTACTCGTTCCTAGCTCATTCAAATCCCCCATCCGTGGTATCCTCACTCAGAGCAAAGAACTCAAAGCATAATTCCTCGGTGGAAAAGTTGTTAAGGGCCCACCAACACAGGAATTTAAAGAGGTGCAGGAGAGTAAGCCACTCGACTATCAGCTTAGAACATGTAATGGGGGTTATCCTTTCTGAGGGGGAAAAGTCCTCACCTGAATCGACCTGTTCACTTTCCTTCCCTACGTCATTTCAAATAGTTGCTTCGTGCCTGAAATTTGTTTTTATATATTTATTTCCTAACAATTAGTAGATATTACTTTGTTTTGGATAAATTTCAAAGCTCTTCTAATTTATTAGTTGAAATTATGCTTCAATTTAACATCTACCTACCGCTGCTGAATAATATAAGCTTTACTATATTTAGGAAAGACTAATAAATTTCCAAGTGTCTTTGTTTGCAAGACGCATAGTTGTCGTTTTTTAAAAGAATGAAGAAGCAAGTGTTGGTTTATATATGTAATGTTTGAGCTATGTTATTTATCTTCCAGCTTATACCTGCCTTGTTTCATGTACAGATTTGGAATGGAAACTCATTTATGTTGGTTCTGCTGAAGATGAAACCTATGACCAGCTTTTAGAAAGTGTTCTTGTTGGGCCTGTTAATGTTGGAAATTATCGTTTCGTTTTTCAGGTATCCCTTACGATTTTTTGAAATTGGTGAGTAAAACTTAGAATATTGACTGTCTGGAGTTAACTCTTATCCTATTGTTTGTTATACCCTTGTACTAGGCAGACCCTCCAGATCCTTCAAAGATCCGCGAAGAGGATATAATTGGTGTAACCGTGCTCCTGTTGACTTGCTCTTATCTGTGTCAGGAATTTGTCCGAGTGGGATATTATGTGAACAATGATTATGATGATGAAAAGCTAAGAGAGGAACCTCCCCAGAAGGTGTTGATAGATAAGGTCCAAAGAAATATATTAACTGACAAACCTAGAGTGACGAAGTTCCCCATCAATTTTAACCCTAAAAACAATGCAAGTGGAGAACAAGACTCTCCAGTCAATCAAACAGCTGATGCAGATGTAATTGAGGAACAACTCCCATCTTCACTTGATCAACCAGCAGTGAAAAATCTACCTTAAATCTTAGTAGATAACTTTTTTGGACTCCTGACTTTATCAGTTGAAATATATAAACGAGGTTTATCATTTAAAGTAATGTCAGTGCTGGAATCTACGATGATCTTAAACTTGGATACATGTTTATGATGCAACCAATTGTAGATCGCACTGGATCCAATCCAGTTCCTTTGGGAGGTTTAGCTTGTCAATAGGACTTTAGAGTTTGTGATATTACTGGTGATAGTATTTGGTATTTTTAGCATTTTGTGTACAATTCCAGTAATACAAATGCGAACCTTCATTCAGTGTAAGACATGGTAAAGGAAGTCTTTAGTTTTGTTTTTGCTACACTGTTGGGAAATTAGCTCCAGTGCAGCCTGATACATGACATCTTTCACTATATGGTGTCTTATGAAGATGGGCATTGGTCGTATGCTGCAATGGAAATGCAACTATAAGTTGAATTCAGAGAATGAAAACTTCTGGTTTCTTAGGTTTCCACTATATGATCTCTTTTTTCCAATAATGAGTTTCTTCCAACTAGTAACTGCAACAGATATTTTTATTTATTTTGTAGTTTCAGAATGTACCTTAACCTTCATTTTAGTAAAGAACTAAACGGATTGCTTCTGAAAACTGTAAAATTCTAGGCTGCAGAAGAAAGGTCCAATGCCTAAATTACTCACTTTTTTTAAAAGATCCTGAAAGAACACAAAATCAGCCAAACAGGCTCTCCCAATCTGTGGTTGCACAGTTTCCTAAGTTATTATTTGTTATCAATTTCAATTACAAGAATCTCACCGGAAAAAGCAACGTAAACTATTTGTAAAAAACAAAACTTGCTAAAATAGCAATCTAAGTTAATGTTCACATATCATGTAAATAACAAGAGGATTCAAAGTGTACAACATCCTTTTTTGGCATGTAAGAAAAGTTCCATTCCATAAACAGTTGATAGACTAGGATAAAGTTACAAAATTGATCTACTGGCAAGTAAAACACTGAAAGCATGTCTTGAACTGGCATAACCCTTCTTGCTTTCCACAATCCGTATTCTCACTTGCAGCACAGAGAACATGGAGTACATATTCTTCAATGGTTACTTTTTAAGTTTTTTCTTGGGTGGCTTCTTTGCAGATTTTGTATCCTCTGATGCCAAATCTTCTCCTGTTTTCTGCAATTTATAAGGAAAAAAAGACACTCTATACAATCTCATAAATAAATATATCTATCTCAATCACCAACATATCATGGCAGTTTACCTTCTGTACCCTCTTCCTTTGTCTTTGGCGACCTTTATTTTTCCTCCTAGAATTGGCCGAATTTAGACATGACTACACAATCATGCAGATACATTAGTTCTTATGTACAAATCAATCATAGTATCTACCCAATTAACTTGGTGGGCATCTCAACAGAGGATGGACAAACCTGGGCAGCAGCTAGAGTAGAAGCATGCCTTTCTTGATGGGTCTCCTCTTCCTCAAATCCGGTTTCTATTTCTCCATCACTGTTAAGAATGAGCTTCAACCTTCCTTCGTTCAGTAATTTTTCAGATCGGGCATGTCTCTGTTACGTATAAAACATGGATTTTCCATTAGTTTTTCAGAGCATATAAGAGTTCGACACCTATCATCCCAGGGTCTACTTCTCAAACAGTTTCAAGAAGACAACTAATGAATGGGGAAGGCGTGAGGATTTGGCATACTAAAAGTTTCACTCTTTTGTTAGTTTAAACTCATCCAAAAGAAACTTAACTAGTTCTCTAAAAGGAACAATTGACTAATATTTGCACATATAAAACATACTCCTTCAGTTGCGAAATAGATTCCTCCAAATTTGTGGTCTTTTTTTTTTTGACAAGTGAAATAGGACTCTATCTTAAGGACAGAGATAGTAATCATAATACAACAGCAGAGATTACAAGAATAAGTACCATTAAGGTCAAGACACCTCTAGAAACTGGTCAATAAGGAGACTTGAAGGAAACATCACAAAAAGAGATTATGTGAAGAAAGGACAAATTATCCCATCTATTTATCAGTCTTCCAACTTATAGAAAATATTGAACATCTGACATGCAGAAGAATAGTTGGAGAATCAAACATGGGCTCACATTTGGACTAAGAAAGAAGAATGGGTGAGTGAGAGAAACAAAAAGTATGTTGTCTCACCAAAGATCTTACCCCAAAACAAATTTACACATTACCCTAAAACTACTTGACATGAATGTCTAGAATATTATCCAGGAGAGTGAAACTTTCAGTGATATACGTAACCCTAGAGGGGAAGCAGAAGGACCATTATAATGAGTCACTGACTTCACAAAAGAGAAATTCCGCTGCAAATCATTGCAAATGTGACCATGTCTCAGAGCTGTTGGATCTAAGGATGTGATCCTACAAGCTTATGATCGAACAGTTCTGAGGCATATTCTCACATGCTATTGTCTGCATAATAGCATTTCCTACACAAAGTATAAAATTATGCTTCAGAAAAAATTGCAAAAGAGATTTTATATACACCATATAGTTAAATGAATAAATATTGTTCAACATTCTGGTTTCAAGTGATTTTATTAGATCAGTATCTACTAGTAAATGTTTACCTTAGATTTGAGATGAGCCCTCAAAGTCTCCTCTGTCAAACAGACAATTCTTGGGCATAGCTTACACTTGAAAACTGATTTAGTTTTCAAGACACAGCCTGGCACATCAGATGGGATTTCATCTTCGTCAGACTTTGTATTAAACTGCTTATCGACTATTGCAGAATTTCTTTTGACGAATGAATGATTTTCACTAACATATTGCCCTTCCTCTCCGATTTCCAAGTCATCCTCATTTGTAGGTAAACCTGCCAACACATTGTTAAACATTTATTTTCTAAGGATGCACTATGAAGGGATTCTTATATATGTACAATGCATCTTGAATTTAATAGATGCTATGGATACATACTCATATCTTCTCAAGGATTCAAATTGTAAAATTCACACACCAGGCAGTAAAAGAGCAGACATGTTATGCACGTTGCACATAGTATGACTAAAGCATACCAACATTAAAATTTGAAGGCATAAAATGAGTTTAGCAAAATCAACATTAAAATTGGCATACAAATAGTTAGAATTCATCTGTACAAATAAACACAAGTATAAACACAAGAAGTAAGGTCAGCCAGTGAATTCCACTGAAAAATTTGAAACAACCGGTTGCTTTCCATTAACCTATTAGGGCTGCTGGCAGCATCAAGTGGCGACCTAGTAACATCATGCTTCCTAAAAATTAAGATTCAGTAATGGTACTAAGTACTGTTCATCAGAAACGTGCAAAGGTAAATATTAATTATTTTTATACAAAAGAAAATGATTTAAACCTATTAACCTTCCAATCCACGATACTTTTCTTCACAATAAATATTAAATCTCATTAGAAAGAGCAACACGTTACATGAACAGACTAGTAACAGTTTCCCATAGTTTCAGTACAAGCACTAGCAATAGTGTCCAGAAGAGTTCTCATTCAACACAATAACTAAAATTAAAATTACCATTGATTTTTTTTATTGTAAACTACATGTCCTGCTGCAACATCTTAATTCTTTAGTCATGATTATCTTGTTGAATTACTCGTGATAGATTTGAAAAAGTTTAGGCCTAAGAATCAGAAATGAAACATCATTGTGAACTTGCCTACAATTTTTTTTTTGTGGATAGATAATTTTGGCCGACAGCCAACTTGCTTACTGTTTACTGAATGAATGGCTTTTAAAATTTGAAGAAATAGACAGTAGAAGTGGTTGTAATATACCAAACGCAATTAAGGAAATGAGCAGTTCCAAGTTTGAAAATATCATAACCCCTTTTAATGGCCAACAATTTGTCAAGGTTATGCAAAGGCTAATATATCTTTATGCATCGGTAGAAATTGTACCAGACAGAATGTAGGAAGACATGCTTATTGAATACATTGGTAGCATCTGAAATCATGTATGAATCTGAAAAGAAGAAAAAAAGAAAGAATAGAAAGTTCTAAATTTCAATATAACCAACCCAACCTGACCTGATGAGTCTAGATCAACTTCATGTGCTGAGCTATCCTCACTCTCATATCCTGGAAATACAATGACTTAGTAAGAAAATCTGTTCCACGGTTAAATTCAAGACAAAATGCTCTTAATACCAACCACAGGGGGAAAAATCAATAAAAATGAAAAAGGGAAACCGTAATATGGATTGGTCGCATATAGAGGACAATTACAACTTTTTGCGAAAATGAAAGCAAAGATTGCCCATTATGACATAAATAAACCGACCATAAGAAAAATATGAAACCTTGAAATGAAATCACATCCTGAATTTGTAAACAATAAAGGAAGAAAGTTGAATACTCCTAAATGAATTGAGTATAGAGTCAGAAGCAGTAAGGATAAACAAACCAGATGAAGAAGAGCAATGGCCATTGTTCTGTCTCACTTCTGCAACGACATCTCCTTCTTCCAATTCCTCTCTCTCTTCCTCTTCCTCTATTATTTCTTCTTCTTCTTCTTCTATTTCTTCTTCTGTGGATTTGGCCTCCAGTTCGGAGTCAGAGGAAGAATCAGAATCTGAGGGAACATCTCTATCACCATGTTCGTGCTTGTAAAAGCGCCTTTTTATCATTTCTTTCACTCTCTAATGAAACTGCAGAACAAAGGGGATTAAATTCCAACTAAAAAAATTCAAAGACACCCAGATGTAGTTAAATAATTAGAAATAAAGTTACAGAATTTGCAAACAAAGTAGCGATCAAATTAAGAATATAAAGCTAATGTGATTATATGGGAGAAAAAACTAATAATAACCCCAAGAATGTGGAACCGATATCAAAGTGAATATAGTTGAAATCAGCTCTCTCTTTTTGGGTGAAAATATGTGCCCTAATCAGAGAAAGAATGACATAAGATAGAGCAACTATACATAACATCACATCATAGGCTAATTTTCAAAATATGAATGCACTGGTAACACCGAATTAAATTACAAATAAGAGACAGCAAGCAAACCTAATGAAAGAGAACAAGCGGCCGACTTGATACCAGGTGGAGGAGTGAACTGCAAAGGTAAATAAGAAACGACGGAGGGTTTTAGGGTGGGTTCGAATCTGACACACTGGAGAGTTGCGTGGCTCTTTGGTCCGTTGTCTGACTATGGACCATACAAATATCTGGGCCCTCTACGTTACATACTAAGGCCCAATCTTGTTTATGCTTATTCGGCCCTTATAAACTGCCCTTCCTAATTAAACTGCAAAAACCGCACTAATGACACTAGTTTTGGTTACATGATATTGTGATTTTTTCAGTAGCAACCACAATACTTTACTGTTGCGATTTTGATATACAAACTACACTCTTTAAGAAACCGTGTCCGTTTATAATTTTAACTTCTTTAATATTTTTCATGTTTTTTTTGTATATTTGTGCCTCTTTTGGCAGCATTTTATTTTAGAAAGAAGGATTATAAATTTAATTTTGAAATATATAATTTTGCATGGTTTAAGATTTTTAGTTTGAAACAATAGATGTATTGTAGTAATATATGCATATTCATAATTTATATGGTACTAAACTTTAACTTTTTAGTTCGATAAATTGAGAGTTTTTAAATTAATTTGTTATTGTTTTTTAAAAATTTAACCTTTTGTATTTACGGCAGCAAGCCAAAAATGTTTGAAATTTATTTAGAATTTGAAAAGTATGACATGTATATTATATACATTTTTCCAATTAATTTTTGAACCGAAAATTCACTGCATTCTTTGAACAAATTCATGTCGCAATTTCTAATTGAAGTAACCATATCAAAGCGTTTTTATGTGCCAATTTTAGGAGGCTGTGCCTCTTGGCAGCATATAGGAAGGCATACATCAATTCTATGCAGCAAATTTAAATAGAAAAAGGTAACACCCGGGGAATTTCAACTGTGCTCATATTTTTCACTGCATTAGAGGAAAATGAAAGCTGGAAAATAAAGAAAAATCTCAAGTCAACTGGTATTTGAAAGCACCTCAAAAATCCTTTCCCTCGCCTTTCTCGCCTGCCAGGATAGAACTCATCAGAAAACAAACTATTTCTTTTTCAACCAATTGAGGAAAATAAATATAGAAGAACAGAAACCTGTTGTTGCCAATCTGTGAAGCTTGTTAAGACAGAAAGCAGAATGCATTGCACCAAGGAACCCAAAAGAAACCCCAGCCAAAGGCCCTTTCCTCCTAAATGCAGAACAAAACCAAATACTAGAGCCATTGGTATTCCAACAACATAATATGCTCCAAGATTGACATAGGCCCCTATATGCTGCCACCCTGTTCCTCTAGCAATTCCTAATACATAAAAGAAAATATAGCATTTACGCACCAGATACTTGAATGGCTGCCAGTTATCTAATTTTTTAACAAACACATTACAAGATATTCATGTAATTAAGAGGGTAACCTGAAACTATAGCTTGCAAGTTGTCCAATATCACGGAAAGACAAATAATTGGACTCATTTCTTTAACGTAGTCAACAACTTCCTTCTCGTCACCAAATGCATATCCTAGAACATAACGGCAGCAGAAAATAATTGTGGCTGCAATAATCACCTCTGCTGCTCCAAGAACCATTACAGCAAAAGTAGCTAGTCGAGCTGCATTTGGATTCCCAGCTCCTAATTCATTTGACACTCGTGTGCTACAAATTTGCATCAAGTATTCTTTTTCAGTGCAGATATAAAAGAATGAATACCTTGAGGGTAACTAACGACTATAGACCATATATATCTATTCAGGCATAGACACTATGCAGCAAGTCTTAGCTACCTTGCAGCAGCACCAATAGAATATGGGATGTAGTAATGTAACGTAGTAACTGCAAAACTGTTAACAAAATAATTAGACATCAGAATTTAGAAAGAAGAAAAATAATGTAGATATTCAGGTCATTAAAAGCGTACAAATTAAGGAAAGACGCATACCATATCGAAAGAACTGAAGTCTCAAGTTGGGGATTTGGTAATTTCCCAGCAAGCAATATAACTAGCTCAAACGACCACCACTCAAGACTAATCAACAACATCAAAAGAAATATTAGAGGCCATGAAATATGCAACTAAAAACAGAATACTAGGCATGCTACTCTACTGAAAGCTAAAGGGTTGACAATAAATCTATTACCAGACCATGAGAGCAGAAGGAACTGCAAAGCGGAAGAACTCCCGGATGTTTATGAATACATCCTTTGAGAAGGAAACTCGGGTCTTTTCACAGGATGATGAGTACTTCACATAAATCCCAAGTAAGATCACATTCAACCAGTGTGATAAACCAAGGGATAATGCTGCTCCAGCGCTTCCAAATTTCATTTTGAACACTAATGCCCAACAAAGGGGTATATGAAAAAATAGAGTAGCAATTGAGCTTAAGAGCATCGGAAGAATCAAACTCTGAGACTGCAAGTAGCGAACAAGCAATTGAAGAATAGCATAGGGATATAGTGTAGGAATAAGCCAGATTACGTATTTGCCAGCTTCAAGTGAGATTAGAGGGTCTTGGCCAATCATTATAAGTAGTTTGTCCATGAACATCCATAATAGAGACACTGGCAAACAAACTACAAGGAGAGAGACAATGGCGCCATAAGTATAAATTCCAAGCTTTTTAAATTGCTCTGCTCCATAAGCTTGCCCACACAAAGTTTCCAGCGCGCTAGCAAGTCCAAACTGTTTGAGAAATTCAATATTTAATTAGACCTTGATACTCATTCCGTCCTAAAGTATTATAGATTAAAAACAAAGTGGTACACATTTTCTTTAGGACTAACAAGACCATCAAGTTGAGAAGTTTTGGTATCATTCATTATTTTGTTAATTTGTTCATGGTTTCTCAATATTTTTCTCTTAATTGTAAATCCTATTTCGAGAATAAAATTAGGAAATTGTTAAATCAATAACAAAAAATGTTATTTCCAAAACAAAAGTATCGCTACAGATCTTATAACGATGGTATAGCGACGGTTTTCACTGTCGCTATACATCTACAACGACACTTTTGTTGTGCAAATAAAAAAAGTGTTAGTGAATTTAACAATTCCCTAAAATTATCACACACCATCATCTATCTCCCTCATTCACTTCAGTAACTTAATAATGATGATCTCATGGGTTCAAATTAGTTTCCATACAGCTAAGCATGCGCCTTGCATCCAAAGAAGCTAAAGCCCAGGTCTTGAGAACTTTTAGTTCCACTAAAATTAATAAAATTTTAGGGCCACCAATAGGTATTTTTGTTATGTATATATATACCCAAATAAAAAGTCCAGTTCACGTCACTTTAAATTTAAAGGTCTACAAAAAAATTACCCAATGAAATAGATCCAAATCTCAATGGCAGACTTAGTGATAATATAATATCAAATGCTTTGAAAATATTGAAATAGTCGGTTATTATATTTAGTAGATTCTTTTCAGATTTACTTTCTTTTGTTCGGAAAAATTCTTAATTTTTTATGTCTCATCTTAATAAGTAATTAAAGAAAAGTTTTTTTTTGTCATTTTAAGTTCTTAAAAACTCAGGGCGGCCCTGCTTGCATCTTCCAACGAGTGATATCAGAGAATACTTGGTCTCTTTTTGGTTCTCACCTCCCGATTTCAGATAATGATATCCCATTTTCGAATAAATTAGCATTTTTCGAACATTACTCATTATTTGGGTTCATAGTTGGTGTCTAGTGGATTTCAATAGTTGGTATTTTGGGTATCCTAAACAAAAATTAGTTGCAAGTTACAATTAAATTAATGATATATATGTATATATGTATGTTGTATGGACTTAAAAAGAGAAGAAGATGGGCGTACAGTGGTAGGTTGATAAACAAATCAATTACCAGAAGGCTGAAACCGGTAACATTAGTGAGAGAAGTAGCGACGGCAGCGCCGGAGAGAGAGAGTTCGCCAAGGTGGCCCACCATCATCATGGACACGACCCTTAAGAGGTTCTGCGAAACAGTGACCACTACCATAGGCATGGCTATGTAGCTCATCTTCTTTATCTCTTCCCCACCCCATAACCTAATTGATCGGCTTCTTACCTCCCCTTCCTCCTCCACTGCTACTAGTAGTGCCTCTTCCATCATCTCTTCTTTTTTACTATATATCTTTATAATGCTATTCACCTCAATCTGCTTTATATACAATCTGTCTGTTAATAAATTATTACATATGTATTATAATCGTGATTCCCTCCGCATGAGGGTACATGAAAGACAGCCTGTCTCCCTCCTTTATTCTCTCAGCTTGCCTCCCTCCTTTATTCTCATCCGTGATGATTCCTTCCTCCTGACTCCTCCTCTAATTGTCTATATAAAGGCAGTGATAGTGAAGAAAGAAAATAAGGAATTTCTCTCTCTTTCTCTCTTATATATTCTCTCTCTAAATTTATGCAGCAATTATAAGAGTTTATTTTTATACTTTCTTTAAAGTTTTTTTATAACACGTTATCAAAGACGGCGCCTAAACCAACCGGAGACGGTAAAATTAAATTCTTGCAATTTATTATTATACTACCGGTTGGACTATACCACCAATAATATAATTTTATTCTTATAATTGCATTTAATATTCGTCGAATATCCTCGCTTCATGTAATTTCACACGATTCTTGCCCATTATTTATTATTCCGCATTTAATATTCTGTCGGAATATCCTGTCGGTGCGAATTTCGCTTGACCTGGTTCCGTTCTTTATTATTTTGTTGGGAATAACCTGTCTGTGCGGTCGGTTTATCGCATGCATAGTGAAATTCTTCTGTTATTCTATTATTTATTATTCTGTTGGAATAACCTGCCTACGCGGACTACCATATGCATGGTGAAATTCTTATGTTATTCCATTATTTATTATTTTGTTGATATAATCTGCCTCACGCTAACTCACCGCATGGGATGAAGATCCATTTCAGATTATGCTAATAACATAAATATAAGAATATTTATATTTGCATTTTATCACTACTGAGTCGTCGGACGTAGTTTATTTTTCATATTTCATACATGCAATTATTTATTGTTTTAATAAATAATAATTATGTTTTAACCCATAATAGATGGCAAACTTGGCAAAAATAGATTTTTCTATTTTGAAAATATCTGGAGACAACTATTTGTCTTGGGCACTTGATGCAGTAATCGCACCTTAGTGCAAATGAGTTAGAAAAGACCATCAATCAGAAATACAACTCTTGCACAAAATGCAAAAGCCATAATTTTTCTTCGTCACCATATTGATGAAGGATTAAAGACCGAGTATTTAACAGCTTAAAGATCCTTTGTCTTTATGGACACAATGAAGGAAAGATTTGACCACCAAAATTGGTTGTTCTCCCTAATGCCAAATTTGAGTGGCTTAATTTAAGGCTACAAGATTACAAATCAATTACTAATATAATTCCAATGTTTATAGAATAACCTCTACTTTGGCTCGTAATGAGACCGGTTTTCAATCCTAAATGTTGAGAAAACGCCTCAACTTTTCATCCCACCAACATGATTCATCACAACAATATGATAGAGTAAGTTCACAAAATTCGGTGACTTGTTGTCATCCTCCTTGTTGCAGTAAAAAGAATAATGAATTGTTGTTGAAAAACTATCAAGACGGCCAACCAGTGCAAACCCCATCACGGATATTAACAAAGACGTCATTCCAAAGCAGAATAAACGTGACAAGAGATGGACATATAATAAGAAGTCTTGGGGAAGAAAGAATAAACGAGGCCATCGTAACAACAAATTCTAGAACCGCGACAATTCAGGCCACCAGAAGTGGCAAGTGTCTGAGTCGGGTAAAAATAAAGAAATTGCAGCACCGATAAAGAACAAACCAGATGTTTATTTTAGGTGTGGGATGAAAGGGCATTGGTCGCGTACTTGTCGTACGCCGAGGCATCTGGCTAATTTATTCCAGGAGTCTCAAAAGAACAAAGTAATGGAGGCAGAAACAAACTTTGTTAATCATCAAATGAATATTGTTGATGATCCACCAATGACCAACAATGAAGAAAAGATTGTTGATATTACTGAACCTTCTGAAAGTATCTTTTGGGATATCGTTTAATTTCTTGTTTTAATTAAACATCCTGCATGTATAATATTATTAGTTTTCATTCTATATGTGGTATGTGTTCCTCATGAATAAAATTATATTTGAAATATAACTTTTCTTATTTATGTTTTTATATGTGTTAGACCATTTTTTTAATGGATATGGAGGATATATGTTTAGCAGACAGTGCAACAACTCATACAATCCTTCGAAATGAGAAATATTTTTCACAACTGATCAAAGCTGAGGGAAATATAGGAACTATCTCTAGCACATCAAATTTAATCGAGGGATTTAGAAAAGCCATTTTCTTGCTACCAAATGAGACACAAGATTTTATCAAAGATGCTCTATATTCTAGTAAATCAAGAAGAAATTTACTTAGTTTTAAAGATATTCGACTAAATGGTTTTCACATTGAAACAACCAATGAGAATGATAATGAATATCTTCTCATTACTTCTACTATTTCTGGAAAAAAGAATATCTTAGAAAAACTTCATTCAATTTCTTCTGGATTATATACTATGAGAATTAGAGCAATTGAGTCTCATAATGTTATGATTCCAAAAATCATAGATCCCAAATCCTTTATGCTTTGGCATGAAAGACTCGGTCATCCAGGTACTTCTATGATGCGTCGTATTATTGAAAATTCTACTGGTCATCCTCTCAAAGATAAGAAGGTTTTTCCTAGTAGTGAATTTCCTTGTGCTGTGTGTTCTCGAGGAAAATTAATTGTTCGACCATCACCAGTAAAAGTTTATAAAGAAACCCCAAAATTTCTAGAAAGAATTGAAGGAGATATTTGTGGACCTATTCAACCATTGTCTGGCCCATTTCGATATTTCATGATTTTAATAGATGCTTCAACTAGATGGTCTCATGTTTGTCTTCTCTCTTCTCGAAATTTTGCCTTCTCAAAACTTCTTGCTCAAATAATCAAGTTACGGGCCCAGTTCCCGGATCATCCAATCAAGTCAATTCGACTTGATAACGCAGCTGAATTTTCATCAATGACTTTTAATGATTTTTGTATGACTATTGGAATTTCCATTGAGCATTCCGCTCCTCCTATTCATACACAAAATGGCTTATTTGAATCTTTTAATAAAAGACTTCAACTAATTGCAGACGACCATTAATGTTAAGGGCTAACTTACCTACCTCGGTTTGGGGTCATGCAATTCTTCTTCACGCCGCAACTATCATTCGAGTAAGACCAACGGCTCTTCATAAATTCTCTCATCTACGATTAGTTCTTGGACGGATACCAACATATCACACTTTCGAAGTTTTTGGAAGTGCAAGATATGTTCCAATTGCACCTCCACAAAGAACTAAGATGAGAGCCCAACGAAGAATAGGTATTTATGTTGGTTTTGATTCTCCTTCTATTATCAGATATCTTGAACCTTTAACTGGAGATGTTTTTACTGCACGTTATGTAGATTGTCATTTTGATGAATCTGTATTTCCAACATTAGGAGGAGGGAAAGTTTTAAATAAAAAACCCTCTGAAATATCATGGAATGCATCAGATTTAAATTCATTTGATCCTCATACAGGACAATGTGAAATTGAAGTTCAAAGAATTATTCATTTACAAAATATTGCAAATCAAATGCCAGATGCATTTAATGATGCTAGAAAAGTGATAAAGTCACATACACCTACAGTGAATACTCCAGCAAGGATAGAAATACCTATTAAAAAATCAATTCCTAGAGAATCGATTTAATAAGGTAATAGAAGAATCTAAACCACGCCGTAAGCGTGGAAGACCATTGGTGCAAAAGACACGTATCACAAAAATCAAAAGTAAATAAGTGGAATCCTCAAGGAATACTCACCCGAGTAAAGACTTATTCCAAGAGTGGGAATATCCCCAAGAGAGGTTCAAAATCTCGGTGAAGGGATAAGAGATGAACACCAAGAGATCTTAATAAATTATATACATGATGAGAAAATATGGGATCGAAGCAAAGTCATGATTGATTTATATATTTGCTTTCTATAGCATCGAGATATTACTTTGATTCCCGACACGGATCTCGAAGCACAAAACGTGGAAGAATGTCGGAAAAGAAAAGATTGTCCAAAATGGAAAGATGCTATTCAAACCGAAGCTACAATCTCTATTGAAAAGAGAAGTTTTGGACCAAGAGTCCAAACACCACCGGGCGAATCCGGTTGGAAACAAATGGGTATTTTTGACGAAAGCGAAATGAGAAAATGAAATTGTGAGATATAAAGCTCGATTTGTAGCTCAAGGGTTTTCACAAAACCCGGTATTGATTATCGGGATACATACTCTCCAATAATGGATGGAGTCACTTTTCGCTTTCGATAGGTACGGCAAACCAGGAAGGTTTGGAAACACGCCTCATGGATGTTGTAATAAAGATATTTATATGGCTCACTCGACAATGTTGAGCTTTACATGAGAATCCTCAAGGATTAAAATGGCTTAATCACAAAGGCCCCATCACATATATTCAATCAAGTTACAACGCCATCATTGTATGGGTTGAAGCGGTCTCAGTCAGATATATGGTATAATCGACTTAGTGATTATTTAATAAAAGATGGATATATAAATGATCAAGTATGTCCATGTGTTTTTATTAAGAAATCACTAAGTGGATTTTCCATTATTGTCAGATATGTGGATGATTTGAATCTTGAGGTACTACTTCAAGAGCTCATAAGAACTGCTACTTATTTAAAAGATGAATTTGAAATGAAAGTTCTTGGAAAGACAAAATTTGCATTTGGGAATACAAGTGGAGCATTTAGCATCCGGAATTTTTGTTCATCAATCCACATATCTTGAAAAAGATTCTCAATCGCTTTCATATGGATAAAGCTCATCCTTTGACTACTCGATGGTTGTTCGATCTTTAGAAGTTGATAAAGATCCATTTTACCCTCTGTAAAGTGGGGAAGAACTACTTGGACTCAAGTTCCATACCTAAGTGCAATAGGTGCTCTTATGTATCTCGTAAACTCGTACACGACCGATATTACTTTTCTTTGCCAACTTGTTAGCAAGATACAGTTCTTCTCCGACTAAGAGACATTGGGATGGGATCAAACACATTTTGAGATACCTCCGTGGAAGTATAGATCTTGGGTTATTTTATCCAAGAAACTCAACGTCGCAATTGGTTGGATATGCCTGTAAGATCCCAAATAATTAATAAATAAAATTTATTTTCCTCTATTATTTTTTTTAATTAGTAAGGGTTAATTTGATTAATGTGGTTAGTTATGGGCAAAATGCGCAAATATTTTAAATAAGCAGGTGGTTATAAAATATTTATTTTTGTCTGGGAATATTCGTTTGGTCGTGGAATATTCTTATTGTCGGGGAATATTCGTACGACGGTGCAGTCTTGTGTGGGCCCCATAACGGAAAGCGATTGGATGAAGAAAACGACAAATATAAGTTGTTTAAAAATAACACAGTAGTTGTTACTGATTAACAAAGTGTTGGAATACCCGATTGGTTAAAACACGAGAATACGGCGTTGTCAAGACAAGAAGATACGGTATTGCACCAATTATTCAAGGCACTTCTTGTGACGCCCCCAAAATAGGTATGACGCCCAAAATTAGGTATACATCACCCATCTGGGTAGTCGATACATGGTACGTAATTTAAATACAACTTACTAATATAACTCTGTCCAACAATACCTCAAAAATAATCATAGTGGTGGTATCAAAAATACGACTAGTATCCGTAATAGATATTTTGGACTTAAAAGGAATATAAATCGTGAGTTGAATACAAATATTATCTACTACAGATATTATACAAACTCAAAAGGAGTCCTCATTACAATTATTATCACACTATTTCACGTAATAGTGAGGACTACTAATGCTATCCTCTCGACCATTACTCCGCTCCCCGACTCGTCCCAGCCTATGTTCTCATTTCCTCAAGAGAATAAAGGAAAGAAAGGGTGAGCTCAACTAGCCCAAGAAGAAATATTACGACTAAGATAATGCGTAATAAATTATCATTAGCCTTCAATGTTGTTAAACCGATAAAATATAATAAACATCAAGTTTAATCTGCAAATGAACAAGCAATCCATTAAAAGAGTCAAGTAGAAAATAAAATCTACTATCTTTTATGATTTAAAAGGTTTTTCATCATCGTTATAATGAGAGACTCAACTTTTAATAAATAATCCACATCATCGAATCACCCCCGCACTACTACGCCAAGGATATTCTTTAAGATCACGACCACAATTATTCACGCATCACGCCAAGAATAGTCAGGTATTCATTAATGGTCATGATCATGCCAACAATTGTCCATCAATGCACTACTACTAATCGAGGATTTTTACCACATCATTTGTAACATTACTGGCCATGATTACAATCAATAGTCTCTCGTCATAATCATACCAAGTCCATCTACGCACTATGTGCCATGTATTTACTTTAAAAAAATATAAATACGAGGATGATGACAATGATATAAGAATTCAATAAAACAAGTTCAAGAATTATTTTATCCAGAATTATTAACGCCCAAATTGTCAACATGACATCGCTTTTTGTAGAGTAAAATTCAAGAATGATCGTAAGAATATTTCCATGAAAAGATATCGATGAAACGCAAATATCAAGGATATTCTACTAATTTCATGGAGTATAAGTCAAAGTTTTAACCAACCGGGTATAATAAAGAATGGAATAACAAAAGAAATCACCACGCATGCAGACAGATGACATACAAAGTTATTCCAATGTAATAATAATAATCTTAACCAGTCGTGAAATTCACACCGATGTGATGTTCCAATGTAATAATAAAGATGGAACTGCATCCTGTAAAACACATGTGATAGATATTCCAATGAATCGATAAAGATTTTAACCAGTCCTGTAAAACACATGCATGTGATGTTCCAATGTAATAATAAAGATTTTAACCAGTCCTGTAAAACACATGCATGTGATGTTCCAATGTAATAATAATAAAGATTTTAACCAGTCCTGTAAAACACATGCATGTGATGTTCCAATGTAATAATAAAATGTAATAATAGTAAGAATGTCACCAAGTATAGGTAAACCACGATACAAAAGTTATTCCAATGTAATAATAAGGAATGGAATAACAAAGTTCTCTTCATGAATACAAAAGAATAATATCCCTTATTTAGTACAACAAATAATATTCCCTACCTTAAGAACAATAATATCGCAAAGTGAAGTGAAGTAGTAATACTTTTCTTCTTTCTCTCTATAGTTTCTCTCTGTAGTTTCAAAAATTCGTAAGAAAATAATGAAGGAACGAGCTTCTATTTATAGAAAATAGAATGCATAGTAATTAATCCATTAACTATTCAGTATTGATTTACTTTAACTGACTACGGTCCATATTTAAAGCAAAATCTTTTAAATAAAATATAATATATTCTATTTATATAAAAAACATTTTACTATGCAAACACTACGCAAACTACGCAAAACACTATGCAAAACACTACGTTAACACTATGCATAATAAAATATAATATATTTTATTTATGTAATAACTTTAATAAAGTATTCGCTTTTATATAAAAGATGTTTCGCTTTTATTACGTTAATAATAATGTAATAAAACAAAACGCCATTATCGCTATAATAATTCATATTATTAATCGACAATAATGGAATCAAACCGAGTTGACTTCTCACATAAAGATCAATAATCAATACCGTAAGCGCTACTACGCAACCACACGACATCGCATTTCTTTTACTACCGAGTAGTTCAACAAGATCAACCAGAAACTTCCGCCGTTATTTCAATAAAATATTTTTTGTCTTTTTTCAATCCGATAATAATTTCGTTGTGGGGTCCACCAATGATCGAGCAGTTGCATTTAATATTCCCTCGCTAAACCTAATATTCCCCACCAATCTAATAATATAACCACTTGATACTTTGCAAAATTTATAAATATTACCCACAACTATAACATTATATCAAATTTATTCCATAATATTCAAAAATAATATTTATAGAAAATTCATCTTTATTTATAAAAGTCGGGTCTTACAACCTCCCCTTCTTATGAAATTTCGCCTCTAAATTAGGGTACGACTGGTATGTCAAGAGGTAAGGATACCTTGATTTCATTTCGCATTCTAACTCCCAAGTCATTTCTCAACATCGTGGTTCCTCCACAAAACTTCGATTTGAGGTATAACTCGAGCGTAGAATATGTTCCTTCTTATCCAAAATTTGAACAGAACCTCTTCATACGCCAAATCTTCCGCTATTTCGTCCGGCTTCTAACTCAATAATATGGTTCGGTCTTTCACATATTTACGTAATATGGATATGTGAAAACGTTATGAACACGAGACATATTCAGCAGAAAGCGAAGTCTATAGCCTACGCTCCTACTCGATCGAGGATTAAAATGGACCGATGAATCGAGGATTAAGTTTTCCTCTCTTTCCAAATCTTGTAACTCCTTTCCATGGAGCAACTCTTAACAACACACGATCTCCTATATCGAATTCCACGCCCTTTCACGAAGATCAAGATAACTCTTTTTGTCGATTTTGTGAGGTTTTTTTATACGCTGTTTGATCGTTTCAATCTTTTTCCGTAGTCACGCGCATCAACTCCCGGCCCCAACAACGTTGCTTCACCCACCTCATCCCAAAGATAATCGAGAACGACACTTTCTTCCATACAACGCTCGAATGGAGCCATGCCAATACTCTTTGATAATCTGCTGTTGTAGAAAACTCCACCAATGGTAAGAACTTGTCCCAACTCCCTGAAATCAAGGACACAGTAGTCTTAATAGATCTTCAAGAGTTTGAATAGTCCTCTCCGATCGTCTCGTCTGTCTCGAGGATGATATGCCGAAGCTAAATCGTAAGTCTGCGCTCATAGCTTTTTTTGCAAACCAACCCAAAATCGAAGTGAATGAATTGGGTCTCGATCGTAAACTATGGATACCGCAAGATACCACGCGCCTTACAATCTCGCTTATGTACATACGAAGCAAGACGCTCAAGTGTATAAGTTTCTCAGACGGCAGAAGAAATGAGCAGACTTGGTCAATCTATCAACAATGACCCAAATCGCATCAACGCCTTCGAGAAACCTTAGAAGACCCCAGAACTAAATCCATGGTAATGTGCTCCCACTTCCATTTCGAATTTCAAGTGGTTGCAATGGACCTTTGGTACTTGATGTCCGCTTAACTCGCTGACAAGTTAGACACCTCGAGATAAACAAAGGCTATCTCTCTCTTCATATTGCTTCCACCAAAATGTACGATTTAATATCATGATACATTTTGGTACTCCCAAGATGGATTGCAAAATGGTGTGTTGTGCGCGCCCATCATGATATTATACTTTAAATCGTGGTCGTTAGAACACAAAGTCCGGAGTCGACTCAAGTATTCCTTCTTCATCGATTCTTGCTTCCTAAGATAAGACCTTCTTCGCACTTTCTTCCTCATACGATCGCCCTGTGTCCAGAAGCTGAGCAAATTTTAACTTTATCGATTAAAGTTCTGCTCTACTCAGATATTCGCTTATCATCACACGCGTCCCCTCGAGTCTTTAACTCTATCTCCATCCTTTGCAAGTCACACAAATGGGCTCATACGACAATAACGCACTCAGATCAGATACGATCTTCTACTCAACGCGCCGCCTACCACGCTCGCTTTTCCAGATGGTATCGATGGTACGATCATAATCTTTCAACAATTCAAGCCAACGTCGTTGTCGCATGTCGAGTTCCTTTTGAGTGAAGAAATATTTCGAGGCTTTTTACGATCCGTAAAGATTTCCACTTTCTCCCCATACAAGTAATGCCTCCAAATTTTAAGTGCAGAAGATAACAACCGCTAACTCTGCATCACGAGTAGGATAATTCCTCTCATATTCTTTGAGTTGTCGCGAGGCATAAAGCTATAACTTTTCCATGTCGCATGAGAACACATCCCAACCCTTTGCTCAAGCATCATCAGAGATGACAAATCCCTCCGAGCCGATGGTATTCACGTAACAAAATAAATAAGTCTCTCTCGAAGTTCTTGAAAACTCTTCTCACATTCTTCGCTTCCAACCGAACTTTCAGATCTTTTCGAGTCACCGAAATCATGGAGTAGCGATTCGAGAAAATCCTTCCACTAATCTCCGATAATAACCAAATTTAAACCGAGAAAGCTACGATTTCGGCCATCGATTTAGGTTGTTCCCACTTTCAATAGCTTCAATCTTCATTGGTCAAACAGATATTCCATGACTTGATACCACGCGGCCCAAGGAATGCTACTTCTTCAAGCCGTAACTCGTGATTTCTTCAACTCGCATAAAGCTTATATTCACAAAGCTTTTGGAGTGTCACCTCAAGTGTTGCTTTCATGATCTTCACGGCTTTTGGAATAAATAAGGATGTCATCAATAAAGACGACCACAAAGTGATCTAAATATTCCTGAATACTCTGGCTCATCATATCCATGAAGGCAAAGAGGAGCATTAGTCAATCCAAAGGACACGACTCAGAATTCATAATGCCCGCATCGAAGTTCGAAAAGCCGCCTTTCGAATGTCACGGTTCTAATCTTCAATTGGTGATATCCTAATCTAAGATCAATCTTTGAAAAGAATTTCGCTCCTTGCAACGGGTCAAACAGTCATCAATACGCGGGCAATGGATACCTATTTTTGATGGTGACATGATTCAACTCCCGATAATCAATACAAAGTCGCGATACTCCCATCTTTCTTCTTCTTCACGTAATGTAACAGAGCACCCCAAGGAGAAGTACTAGACTAATAAAGCCAATGTCTAACAATTCCTCGTAGTTGGGTCTTTAACTCCTCAAGTTCAATAGAGCTATTCGACATGGGCTTTTGAAATAGGTTTTGTACGTGTTCAAGGTCGATACAAAATTCAATTTCACGCCGGGGTAGCCAGAAGTTCTTCGGGAATACGCCAGAAATTTATTAACAATAGAAATATCGCTCAAAACCGACGATTTTTGTTTAAATCATGATATGAGCTAAGAAAGCTTCGACATCCGCTTTTCAATAAACGAATATTTTATGGCTCGAGATGACCGTGATTGATTTTAATGGTTTGGTCGTTCAATTCGTGATAATAGGTTGATTAGAATATGAAAGCTAACAACCTTATTTAAAACAATCAATTTTTGCATGATAAGTAGTTAACCAATCAATCCCTGTAATCACGCCAAATGCAAGTATTTTTAATGAAATAAGATCGATGTGTAATGTGAGGGTACCGATTGAACCAAACAAGACTTATAAACAAAGTGGATGTAATGAAGGTTTCTCCCAACGGAGTTTCCACAGATAAGTCAAAGTCTAATTTCTCCTGAGTCAAATTTAATCGATGAGCGCAAGTAGAGAAATAAAAGAATGGGTAGAACCCAGATCAAATAAAGTATAGACTTCATTAGAGTTTATGATAAGTTTACCCGTGATGACCTCATTCGTTCCTCGCTCTCCGGGAGGTCACAACAAACGCCTCCTCAGACCACCGGCTTTTGACTTTTTCTCGACTACTTTGGTGCTCCATCCTAGTTGAATTTGTCTTTCAGAAACGACAAAATCGAGCTAAGTTGACCTTTCTTCCACAATTATAACACGCTTTGACTCGCATGGCGCAGCTTTGATCGATGTGTCCTCTCCTCCGCATTTGAAGCATACGATAGTGGTCTTTTCCTTCCTTAACAACGGGTGTCAAGGCCGACGCCTTTCCATCATTCATTGAATCTCCGCTTTGAAATGTCCATTCTTATTGTTTTGGCCCCGATTACCACCAAGTGGTTACCATATCCGCCCGTTGATTCCTCCACGCTTGTTGTCACCGCTCACGACTACTCACCGGTATTATAATTTTGCTTACCGCTTCTTTTAGTTCAAGGCTGACTCGCTATCGCGCTTCCACTAATCGAGCCCTATTTACAACATCTCAATACAAACACAGCTTTACGAGAAATAAGATGTCGACGATTCCGACTTCAAACCTCTTAAAAACATTCGCCATTCTTTCTTCATTATCCACCAAGTGGGACGCAAATCGTGATAACTCCGCAAATTTTGCCTCAGACGCGATATTGGCCATATTGTTTTGTTCCAACTTGATAAACTCCACCTCCTTCATGTGGCTAATACTTTCGTGAAAGTATTTGTCGTTGAATGCCTCCTCGAACTTCTCCCAAGATATCTTCAAGACAAAAAGAAGTCGAGTACGCTTTTACCGATCCCACCAAGAATCGCCTCCTCCACAAAACATAAAGGCAAGAAAGGAACTTTTGCTTCCTGAGCATCCCAAGACATCAAATATCTTGGTAATGCTTTATCCATGCTTCCGCCGTAAGTGGTTTTGCTCTCCTTAAACTCCGGTGGTCCCAGCCTTGAATTGTTTAAAAGTGATCACCGAGAGTTTTCCGTGTTTCCACCCACGCTTTTGGACAGAGTCGCTTCTCATCATTGTCAGATAAATCGCATAAAGCCTCCAACATTTGATCATTCATCATTTGGTCAAGTTGTTGTTGTTTGTATGAGGATTGTCGCCTCGATGCACATTATCCTCGATTATCGATACGCTGGTAATCAACGATCGCTCAGGCTCCATTGCTATTCTCAACATTCTCGATGTCATTTTCAGACATCGCCACAAAACAAAAGGTTAATCGACATGTAACAAATTATCCCTATATTCTCGACCACCAATAAAATAAGACATAAACTTAGTAGTCATACTAACAAGGTATTCCCTGCCTCCCTCCTAGTACTATTCTCACATCTTAGCCTGTGGATCATATCCCTAAGCTCGATACTAACCGCGACGCCCCAAAATTAGGTATACATCACCCATCTGGGTAGTCGATACATGGTATGTAATTTAAATACAACTTACTAATATAACTGTCGTGTATAATACGACATAAATCGTGAGTTTGAATACAAATATTATCTACTAGATATTATACAAACTCAAAAGGAGTCCTCATTACAATTATTATCACACTATTTCACGTAATAAGTGAGGACTACTAATGCTATCCTCTCGACCATTACTCCGCTCCCCGACTCGTCTCCAAATTATGTTCTCATTTCCTCAAGAGAATAAAGGAAAGAAAGGGTGAGCTCAACTAGCCCAAGAAGAAATATTATGACTAAGATAATGCGTAATAAATTATCATTAGCCTTCAACAAAGTTGTTAAACCGATAAAATATAATAAACATCAAGTTTAACTCAGCAATGAACAAGCAATCCATTAAAAGAGTCAAGTAGAAAATAAAATCTACTATCTTTTATGATTTAAAAGGTTTTTTTTCATCATCATTATAGCCGAGACTCAATTTTAATAAATAATCCACATCATCGAATCACCCCGCACTACTACGGCCAAGGATATTCTTTAAGATCACGCACCACAATTATTATCACATGCACTACGCCAAGAATAGTCAGGTATTCATTAATGGTCATGATCATGCCAACAATCGCCCATCAATGCACTACTACTAATCGAGGATTTTTACCACATCATTTGTAACATTTACTTGGCCATGATTACAATCAATAATCTCTCGGTCATAATCATACCAAGTCCATCTATGCACTATGTGCCATGTATGACTTTAAAAAAAAAATATAAATATGAGGATGATGACAATGATATAAGAATTCAATAAAACAAGTTCAAGAATTATTTTATCCAGAATTATTAACGCCCAAATTGTCAACACGACATCGCTTTTCAGTAGAGTAAAATTCAAGAATGATCGTAAGAATATTTCCATGAAAAGATATCGATGAAACGCAAATATCAAGGATATTCTACTAATTTCATGGAGTATATAAGTCAAAGTTTTAACCAACCGGGTATAATAAAGAATGGAATAACAAAAGAAATCACCACGCACGCCAGATTTCAGACAGACAAAGTTATTCCAATGTAATAATAATAACTTAACTCGTGTCGTGAAATTCACACCGGATGTGATGTTCCAATGTAATAATAAAGATGGAACCAGATCCTGTAAAAACACATGATAGATATTCCAAATGTAATGATAAAGATTTTAACCAGTCCCTGTAAAACACATGCATGTGATGTTCCAATGTAATAATAAAGATTTTAACCAGTCCTGCAAAAAACACATGCATGTGATGTTCCAATGTATAATAATAATAAAGATTTAACCAGTCCTGTAAAAACACATGCATGTGATGTTCCAATGTAATAATAAGAATGTCCCAAGTATAGGTAAACCACGATACAAAAGTTATTCCAATGTAATAATAAGGAATGGAATAACAAGTTTTCTTCATGAATACAAAAGAATAATATCCCTTATTTAGTACAACAAATAATATTCCCTACCTGTAAGAAACTCAATATCGCAAAGTGAAGTAAGTAATACTTTTCTTCTTTCTCTCTATAGTTTTTTCTCTGTAGTTTCAGTTGAATTCGTAAGAAAATAATGAAGGAACGAGCTTCTATTTATAGAAAATAGAATGCATAAGAATTAATCCATTGAACTATCCGTATTGATTTACTTTTAACTGACTATCCATATTTAAAGCAAAATCTTTTAAATAAAATATAATATATTCTATTTATATAAAAACATTTTACTATGCAAACACTACGCAACACTACGCAAAACACTACGCAACACTATAATACTATATGCATAATAAAATATAATATATTTTATTTATGTAATAACTTTAATAAAGTATTCTCGCTTTATATATAAAGATGTTTCGCTTTTATTATATGGAATAATAATATAATAAAACAAAACGCCATTATCGCTATAATAATTCATATTATTAATCGACAATAATGGAATCAAACCTAAACCGAATATTCCTCTTGACTTCTCACATAAGATCAATAATCAATACCGCGCTACTACGCAACCACACGACATCGTATTTTTTTACTACCGAGTAGTTCAAAAAGATCAATTCAGAAACTTCCGCCGTTATTTCAATAAAATATTTTTGTCGCTTTCAATCCGACAATAATTTCGCTGGGGTCCACCAATGATCGAGCTTCATTGTATTTAATATTCCTCGCTAAACCTAATATTTAATACCAATCAATATAATAATATAACCAATTGCATAGATTTTGCAAAATTTATAAATATTACCCACAACTATAACATTATATCAAATTTATTCCATAATATTCAAAAATAATATTTATAGAAAATTCATCTTTATTTATAAAATTTGGTAACAAAATACTACTCCTCCACATATACTCATATATCCCACATTCATCGTAAAAAAATATCATCATTATTATATTATTAAAATATAATAATATATTTAAATGAATTATTTTATCAAAAAAAGATAAAATTTCAATTTTCAACAATTGTCACATTAAAAATTTTCTCCATCTATATCCACATAAAATCAATATTTTCCTCATCATATGAATCAATAATTAATTATTCACAAATAATATTATGTAATCACAATATTCGACAAACGGTAGTTCTTGTGAAAGATGGGGCTTTCCAATAAGATTTCTTCTCTCCATCGCACGCAATTAGGTGACAAAATGTAAGACCCCAAAATTTTTAAATAAAAAGGAATTTCCTTTATTTATTATTTTGAAATAGTAAGGGTTGATTTGATTAATGTGGATAGTTAAGGGTTAAATACATAAATATTTCAAAATAAGCAAGTGGTTATAAAATATTCATTATTATTGGGAATATTCGTTTGGTCGTGGAATATTCGCATCGCTTTTGGGAATATTCGCACGACGCCAAGTGACCATGTGTGGGCCCCATAACTGAAAGCGATTGGATGAAGAAAACGACAAATATAAGTTGTTTTAAAAAATAACCACAGAGCGTAGTTGTTACAAGTTAATCATGTTGGAATACGCTTGGTTAAAACACACTAATACGCCGCGTTGTTGAACAAGAAGCATTACCCAGATTGCACCAATTATTGATTCTTACGTAAGAAGGCACTACTCAATAATGGTTACGATGAATTATCGCTCAAGATTTTATCGAGTTAATAATTGTTGCGTTGATATTTTATATTGTTGTTGTTTCAATAATTGTCATTACACGATATTTTTCATTATCGAAGCAATAATTCATATTATCCGAATAATATTATTAGATAACATTATTGGCAATGTCTAGAAAGTTTCATCTAAGGAGAGGTTTGGTCAACTAATCATGGCGCCAAGTAGTTAAGAAATTCTTATTGGAAAGCCCCCTCTTCCTGAACCGCCTCACGGTTGTCAATATATGTGATTCTATAATATTATTTGTGAATAATTAATTATTGATTTATATGATGAGGAAAATATTGATTTTATGTGGATATAGATGGAGAAAATTTTTAAAATGACAATTGTTGAAAATTAATATTTTATCTTTTCTCGATAAAATAATTCATTTAAATATATTATTTTAATAATATATTAATGGTGATATTTTTACAACGAATGTGGGATATATGAGTATATCTGAGGAGAAAGAGTATTTTTGTTGCAATAAATGTTTAAAACATGTTAAACATGTCGGTGGACCCCATTTATCGATCGAAATTTGATTATAAACTGTAAAATCGTCTGTTTGTGGATTTTTGGTCAATTTTTATTTGGAATTTGGAAAACTTTCTTCTGCAAAGTTGTAGAGAATTGAAATTCCTATAAAAAACACGCGAGATTTGAATTTTCTGATGAAAGGGCTATTTATTATGAATTATTGAAGTTCAAGTTCAAATAATTGATTTTGGGAGTTTAAAATATTTTTTGTAAGAAAAACGTTTTTTGTTGTAATTGAGTGGCTCACATGTGTTATAAATGATCTGAAATCAGATTTCTAAGGTTGGCTTGAATATTTTAAGAAATATTATTATTTTATTAAATTTTTCGCTTTGGTGTTCTAAAGATTTTCCTATAAATAGGTGTGCTTTAGGTTAGAATTGAAAATCACACCGTAAATCAAGTTTTCTCTCTATATTATCGAGCATATTCTTGTGAGTATTTTGAGTATACTTTGAGTATTGCTAGACGGTGCAAGTTCCTTCAAAGACTATATACCTTAGATTCTAGCCAAGACTCGATCTTTCGAGGTAAGGGATATTATTTTTTTCAGAATGATATTATTTCTTCAATATCATTATGTCAAATGTTGATCTGAAGTTTTTATCAAATTTGGAACTTTTTTATGTGGGGTTACTATTCATTGGTTACTATTCAGCGAGTTCTTATTCACGAGTTAATATTCATGAGTTCATTATTCACGAGTTACTATTCACGAAGTACTATTCACGTAAGCGTGAAGATGTTTTTGTGGAATTTCTATCTTTTGGTGTCTGAGTTACTATTCACGATACTCAAGACTATTCACGATATCTGACTATTCACGATACTCACAGATTATTCAATC
This sequence comes from Panax quinquefolius, assembly GCA_020205615.1. Lineage (NCBI taxonomy): Eukaryota > Viridiplantae > Streptophyta > Magnoliopsida > Apiales > Araliaceae > Panax > Panax quinquefolius. The sequence continues at coordinate 14,551,013 of CM035172.1, read as the reverse complement.
GAAAAAATAAAATTTTTTTCTTTTCGTCCAAAACATCTATTCGGATACTAACTCGATCAGATCCATATTTTGATCATTCTTGAATTTTACACCACTATGATTATTTTTGAGGTATTTTGGACGTGGATAAAACCAAGTACTTAATCCTTAATCCTTAATCCTTGTCATTTTTTGTTTCATTCGATTCGCTTTTTTAAAAAATATTTTCATCATCCTTAGTCTTAAATGATGATATTATGGAATATCTTTGGCTCAGAAGTGCAAAGATGAATGATTTCTTAAGAATATCTTTGGCACAGAAAGTGCAAAGATGAATGATTTCAAGAATATCTTTGCCGTAGTAGCAAAGATGAACAGTGTTTAAATGAAACACGATTAATCGATGAATATCTTCGGGCTGTGCAAGTAAAGATGAATATTTAATTCAGATGTATATTGATTGATGTTACAGGATAAAAGATAGACGATGAACTTTTAAATTCATACATGAAGATAGTAGTTTGCAGATTCTACTTAACTCTTCTAATGAATTATTATTTTCGCATGCGAATATTGATTTAAAATTTGTTGTCTATTGTATTCTATAAGATTTTTCCTCATTGAAGACTAACGATAATTTGTTGTATATTATCTTAGTCATAATATTCTTTTGAGCTAGTTGAGCTCACCCTTTTCCTTTTTGTTCCATTTTTCTCTGGAGGCGAGAATATGTAAAAGACAATAGTCTGGGGTATGGAATGAAGGTTTTAGAAAGGATTGTTTAGTAGTCCTCACCATTTTTGTAAATAATGTATCAATAAATGTGATGAGAATTTATTTGAGTATAGATATTATCTAGAAGATAATATTTGTATTCAAACTCACAGCTTTCTTTTGTTGTAATAATAAAGTTGTAGTTGTTTCGTACTCATGTATTGACAACTCGTAATAGGTGATGTATACCTATTTTTGGGGCGCCACACAAAACCTCTCCTTAGGCGTAACTTTCTAGACCTTGCCAATAATGTTATCTAATAATATTATTCGGATAATATGAATTATTGCTTCGATAATGAAAAATCCGCGTGTAATGACAATTATTGAAACAACAACAATATAAAATATCAACGCAAAGAATTATTAAATCAATAAAATATCGAGCAGTAATTATCGTAACCATTATTGAGTAAAGGCTTTCACGTAAGAATAATCAATAATTGCAATCTGGTGTCTTCATCGTGTTTTAACCGCCGAGTATTTTTAATAAAGATAACTGTGAATAACTACGCCTGTTATTTTTAAACAACTTATATTTGTCGTTTTCTTCATCCAATCGCTTTCAGTTATGGGCCCACAAAAGATCGCGTCGTCAGCATTTAATATTCCCCGACAATGAAGAATATTCCACGACCAAACTAATATTCCCCAACAACAATGAATATTTTATAACCACTTGCTTATTTTGAAATATTTACAGTATTTTACCCATAACTATCCACATTAATCAAATCAACCCTTACTATTTCAAAATAATAAAATAGAAAATTAAATTTCATTAATAATAAGTTGGGGTCTTACAACCTCCCTCCTTATGAAATTTCGTCCTCGAAATTGACGACGTACTCGGTGTGTTTGAAAAGGTGAGGATACCTCGCTTTCATTTCCGCTTTCAATTCCTGTGTCATTTCTCTATAAGATGATTCCTCCACAAAACTTTAACTTGTGGTATGACCTTTTCACAGCGTAGGACATGCTCCTTCCTATCCAAGATCTTGACAGTACCTCCTCACACGTTAAGTCTTCTATTATCTCGTCCTGGTTCTAACTCTATAACGTGCTTCGGGTCTTTCACATATTTATTTAAGTATGAGATATGTGAAACACTTTATGAACACGAGACATACTCGGAGGTAACGCGAAGTCTATAGGCTACATTTACTACTCGGTCAAGAATTTGAAATGGACCAATAAATCGTGGATCGAGCTTTTCTCTCTTCCCAAATCTTGTAACTCCCTTCCATGGAGCAAACTCGCAACAATACATGATCCCCTATACTAAATTCCACGTCCTTTCGATGAAAATTCGCATAACTCTTTTATCGATCTTGTGCCGCTTTGTATACGTTGTCGAATCATTTGGGTCTTTTTCCAGTAGTCATACGTATCAACTCGGGTCCCAACAATGTTGCTTCACCCACCTCGTCCCAACATACTATAGAGCGACATTTTCGTCCATATAATGCTTCGAATGGAGCCACACCTATACTTGCTCGATAATCTGTTGTTGTAGGAGAATTCCACCAATGGTAAATACTTATCCCAACCGCCTTGAAGTTCAGGACACGTAGTCTTAATAGATCTTCAAGAGTTTGAATAGTCCTTTCGATTGTCCGGTCGTTTGAGGATGGTATGCCGAAACGTAATCAGAACTGCGCTCATAGCTTTTTGCAAGCTAACCCAAAATCTTGAAGTGAATCTTGGGTCACGATCCTAAACTATGGATACTAGCATGCCATGCAACCTCACAATCTCATTCACGCATATACTAAGAAGACGTTCAAGGAATAAGTCTCCGTATCGGCAAGAAATGAAAGCGGACTTGGTTAATCTATCAACAATAACCCAAATAGCATTGATGCCTTGAGAAACCGTAGGAAGACCCGTAACGAAATCCATGGTAATGTGTTCCCACTTCCATTCCGGAATCTCAAGTGGTTGCAACGGTCCCTTAGGTACTAGATGTTTCGCATTTACACGTTGACAAGTTAAACACGTTGAGATAAACTTTGCAATCTCTCTCTTCATATTGTTCCACCAAAATGTATGTCAAAGATTACGATACATTTTGGTACTTCCAGGATGGATTGCAAATGGTGTATTGTGTGCCTCCATCATAATCTTGTACTTCAAATCAGAGTCGTTAGGGACACAAAGTCTGGAGTGGACTCGAAGTATTCCTTCTTCATCAATTCTCGCTCGAATAGCACCTTCAGACTTTCTTCTTCACGCATCGATTTCAAGATTGGGTGGAAAGCAACCTTAACTTTTTCTATTAAAGTTGGCTCTACGCGTATACTTGACATCATCGCACTCATTCCTCAGATATAATCTTCTACTCAACGCTACACCACTACCACGTTCGCTTTTCCAGGATGGTATTGAATTGTGTGGGACGTAGTCTTTCAATAGCTCGAGCCAACGTCGCCGCAGCTGCGTTTGAGTTCTTTTTGAGTGAAGAAATATTTAAGGCTTTTATGGTCCGAATATATCTCCACTTTCTCCCCATATAGATAGTGCCTCCATATCTTTTAATATGAAAACGATCTTGCCGCTAACTCTAGATCATGAGTAGGATAATTCCTCTCATATTCTTTAAGTTGTCATGAGGCATAAAGCTATGACTTTCCCACGTTGCATGAGAACACATCCTAACCCTTTGCCCGAAGCATCGCTGTAGATAACAAATCCATCCGAACCAGATGGTATTGTTAGAACAGGTGCCGAAATGAGTCTCCTCTTGAGCTCTTGGAAACTCTTCTCGCATTCCTCGTTCCATACGAATTTTATATCTTTCCGAGTCAGCTGAGTTAATGGAGTAGCGATTCGAGAAAATCCTTCCACGAATCTCCGATAATAACCAAATTTAAGCCCGTAAAGCTTCGTGATTTTCGGCCACCGACTTCGGTTGCTTCCCAACTTTGTATTGCTTCAATCTTCGCTCGGGTCCACGGATACTCCATGTTTTGACACTGACGTGCCCAAGAAATGCTACTTCTCAAGCCGTAATTCGCATTTCTTTAATTTGGCATATAGTTTGTTTTCGAAGCCTTTGGAGTACCAAACTTCAAATGGTGCTCATGATCTTCATGACTTTTGGAATATATGAGGATGTCATCAATAAAGACAACAACGAATCGATCCAAATATTCCTTGAATACTCGGTTCATCATATCCATGAAAGCCGCAGGAGCATTAGTCAATTCGAAAGACATGACTAAGAATTCATAATGCCTGCATCGAAGTTCTAAAAGCGGTCTTTGGAATATCCTCGATTCTAATCTTCAAATTGATGATATCCGAATGAAGATCGATCTTTGAAAAAAATTGTGCCCCTCAGAATTTGGTCAAACAAGTCATTAATACGAGGTAGAGGATACATATTCTTGATGGTGACATGGTTCAATTCCGATAGTCAATACAAAGTCGCATACTCCCGTCTTTCTTCTTTACTTAATAAAACAGAGCACCCCAAGGAGATGTCTTAGTCGAATGAAACCGAGTGTCCAACAATTTCTCGTAGTTGGACCTTTAACTCTCAAGTTCAATAGAGCCATTCGATATGGGATTTTAGAAATGGGATTTGTACCAGTTCAAGATCAATAAAGAATTCAACTTCACGTTACGGGGTAGACCAGGAAGTTCTTCAGAAATCGTCGGGAAAGTCAATAACAATGGGAATATTATTCAAATTTGGCGTGTCTTTATTCAAATCCATAACATGGGCTAAGAAAGCTTGACATCCGTTTTTCAATAAACGAATAGCTTTATGATTAGATATGACAAATGATTGATTTTAATGGTTTAGTTGCTTTGAATTGCATACAACGGGTTGGTTAGGAATATGAAAACTAACAACCTTACGAAAACAATCAATTTTGGCATGATGAGTAGTTAACCAATCAATCCCTAAAATCACATCAAAAAGCAAGTATCTTTAAAGAGATAAGGTCAACGGGTAAGGTAATGGTGCCAACTTGAATCAAACAAGATTTATAAAGCGGTGGATGTGATGAAAGTTTCTCCTAACTGAGTTTCCACAGACAGGTCAAAGTTTAATTTCTCCGAGTCAAGTTTAAGCGTTGAGCACAAGCGGGAGAGAGATAAATGAATGGGTAGCAAGGTATCGAGTAAGGTATAAACTTCGCAAGAATTTATAAATAGCTTACCCGTGATCACCTCGTTTGGGTTTCTCGATTTTGACCGGATCCACAACAAACGCTCTTCCAGGAACCGTTGACTTTGACTTTTCTGGGAAAGTTGTGACGCCCCCAAAATTAGGTATACATCACCCATCTTGGGTCGCCACTTACATGGTACATAAATTCAAATACAAACATAATTATACATCTGTCGTGTAACATACGACAATACATAAACTGAGAGTTCTAATAGGAATATTGTCATTTAGACAATATCCATACTCAAGGAGTCCTCATTACAATTATTATCACACTATTTCACAGAATAGTGAGGACTACTAATGCTATCCTCTGGACCATTACTCCGTTCCCCGACTCGTCCCACCTATATTCTCATTTCCTGAAGAGAACAGTGAAAGAAAGGGTGAGCTCAACTAGCCCAGTAAGAAATATTATGACTAAGATAATGCAGAATAAATTATCATTAGCCTTCAATGATGTTAAACCGATAAAATACAATAGACAACCGTTTTAATCATAAATGGAATATGCAATCCATTAAAAGAGTCAAGTAGAAAATAAAGTCTACTATCTTTTATGATTTAAAAGGTTTTCATCATCAATTATAATTGAGACTCACTTTAATAAATATTCCACCACATCTAATCATCCTCGTATCACGGCCAAGAATTTTCATTAAATCATCAATGGTCATGACTATCTTAGAATCACCCCGGTCATAATCATACCAAAACTATCCATCAACGTGCATTCACAGTGCCATTTGAGGACTTTTGTCACATCATTTATATCAAGCCATGATTATACCGAATGATCCTCGGTCATAATCATACTAAGTTCATCTACGCACGCAAGCCCAAGAAGATAACATAATATAACATGAGGATGATGACAATGACATAATAATTCAATAAAAAAGTTCAAGAATTATTTATTCCGTGAATTATTAACGTCCAAATTGTCAACATGATACTATTTTGTAGAGTGAAATTCAAGAATAATCGGAAGAATATTTCCATGAAAAGATCTATGGATGAAACGCAAATATCAAAGATATTCTACTAATTTCATGGAGTATAGAAGTCAAAGTTTTAACCAACCTGGGTATAATAAACAATGGAATAACAAAAGAAATCACCATACATGCGGTGCTTGGCAGACAGATTGAGTTATTCCATAGAATAATAATAACGGAACCAGTCGTGTGAAATTCACACCCAAGCGAGGATGATCCAAATGAATAATAAATCTTTGAATAATAAACAATGGAACCAGTCCGTGTAAAACACATGCATGTGATATTCCAAAGAATAATAAATGCGGAATAATAAACAATGGAACCAGTCAGGTGTAAAACACACGACATGGATATTCCAATGTAATAATAAAGAATGGAATAATGTGAAGAAGATCACCAAGTATAGGGGATTTCACAGATACAAAAGTTATTCCAATGTAATAAATAAGAATGAAATAATATAAGGATTTCACCAAGTATAGGGTATCACAGATATCAAAGTTATGTATAAGCAGATGCCACTTTTTACAAAGTTATTCCAAGCAGAATAATAATGAATGGAATAATGAAGTTCTCTTCATGAATAAGAAATAATAACACCCACTTACGGAGTACAACAAATAATATCCCTTACCGTAAAAGACACTTTGGATATCAAAGTAGTGAAGTACCGAGAATACTCTTCTTCTTCTTCTCTATAGATTTTCTCTCTATAGCTTCTCTCTATAATTTTTCTCTGTAGTTTTGGTGAATTAAGTAAAGAAAATAATGATGGAATGAGCTTTTATTTATAGGAAAATAGAATGCATAGTAATTAATCCATGAAGCATTAAGGATTGATTTACTTTTAATCTGACTATCCATATTTAAAGCAAAATCTTTTAAATAAAATATAATAAATTCTATTTATATAAAAACATTTTACTATGCAAACACTATGCAACACTATTTAAAACACTATGCAAAACACTATACAACACTATCATAATAAAATATAATATATTCTATTTATAGTAATAACTTTAATAAAGTATTCATTTTATATAAAAGATGTTTTACATTTTATTACGTTAATAATACTGAATAAAATAAAACGTCATTATCGCTATAATAATTCATATTATTAATCGACAATAATGGAATCAAACTGAGTGACTTTCTCACATAAGATCAATAATCAATACCGTAAGCTTACTACGCAACCACACGACATCGTACTTTTACTACCGAAAGTAGTTCAACAAGATCAACGGTAAAACTTCCGCCGTTATTTCAATAAAATATTTTTGTCGTTTTTTCAATCCGACAATAATTTTGTTAATGGGGTCCACCAATGATTGAGTAGTTATACGAATATTCCCTCGCTAAACCAAATATTCCCCGACCAATCGAATATAATATAACCACTTGCATACTTTGTAAAATTTATAAATACTACCCACAACTATAATATTATCTCAAATTCACACCATAATATTAAAAATTATTTCGACAAAATTTAAATATTTATTGATAAAATCTGGGGTCTCACAATAGTCTTTTGAGTCACCGTCTCATTGAACTAGGTTTCATTCTGCATAATCTCGAACGATATGTCCTTCCTTTCCACAATTATAGCATACCTTGAATCGTTGTGGGCGGTTTGGACTAATATGTCCCTCTTTTCGCATTTATAGCTTATGGCCGGTGGTCGTTCTCTCCCTTAGAACCGGTTGTTCTTAAAAGACTGTCGTCTTCACATGGTCGTTGTTAAATCTCCTCTTTTTAAAATCTCCTCCTCGACTCGCTTCTTCTATTTTCATGGCCGTGATTACCACCAGAGTGGTCACCATTTTTTAAAGTCTTTTTCTTTCTCCGCCTGGTTATCGTTGTTTTGTTGATCGCTATCTCCAGTATTATCCTGGTTGTGGTCCCTCGGTTGATAGTACTTTCATTATCTCGCTTCTAATAATTGAGCCTCACATACAACATCCGAATAGAGAGAAAATTTATGAGAAATGAGATATTATCGTATCGGGTTTCAAACCTCTCGAAACATCAGCGTCACACGTCCTCATTCTCCACCAAATGAGATGCAAACCGATAACTCGCAAACTTTGCCTCAGATTGAGACACCGCCATGTTATTTCGCTTTCCAGCCTAATAAACTCCACTTCCTTCATATGATGAACACTTTTAGGAAAGTATTTGTCATTAAATAGTTTGAAATGTCTCCCGAGACACGCCGAGTCTTGGTTTGGATGGGTACGCTTCTTGCTGCATTTCCACCAAGAGTGATACGCTCGCCACGAAACATAAAGGTGGCGAATGGAACCTTCGTTTCTCCGTGCATCCCAAGACATCGAATATCTTGGTAATTTGCTTGACCCATGTTTCCGCCTATAATCGGATCCGGCTTTCCCTTAAATTCGTGGTCCCAACTCTTTCGAATCTAACTGGTTTGTGATAACCCATGAATTTCTATCATTTCTCCTCAGATTTTGAACACGAGTCTCCCTAAATTCGAGTTTGCTTGAACTCGCAAAAGCTTCTAAACATCCCTCGTTCATCATCTCGCTCGGTGGTGTTATTCACGGGAAGAACATTGCCACTGTTGCACGTTTCTCCTCGTTGAGTGAGTATGCTGGCGTCTCCACTGGCCTCATTTCCTTTATTAATATTCTCATTCGACATTCTCAAAATCTTGTCATAAAACAAGGGTTAATTAAAGAAATCAATATATCACATAATATCCCTATATATCTTGACTAACTAACAAATAAGCTTAGGTAGGACACACTAGCGAAGGATTTACTCGTCTCTCCCTCCTAGTTCTATTCCCCGATCTCCTGAGAGATCATATCCTAAGCTCGATACCAACCGTGACGCCCCAAAATAGGTATACATCACCCATTCCGAGGTTGTCAATACACGGTACGTAAACAACTACAACTTTATTATTACAACAAGAAAGCTGTGAGTTTGATTACAAATATTATCTTCAGACAATATCTATACTCAAATAAATCCTTTTCACATTTATTGATACATTATTTTACAAAATGGTGAGGACTACTAAACAACTCTCTAGAACCTTCATTCCATACCCAGGCACTGTACTCGCTTATATTCTCGCATCCCGAGAAGAAAAATGGAACAAAAGGAAAAGGGTGAGCTCAACTAGGCTAGTAAAGAATATTATGACTAAGATAATATACAACAAATTATCGTTAGTCTTCAACAGGAAAAATCTAATAGAAATACAATAGACAACAAGTTTTAAATCAATATTCGCAATGGAATAATAATTCATTAGAAGAGTTAAGTAGAGAATGCAAACTACTATCTTCTATGTATGAATTTAAAAGTTCATCGTCTCATCTTTTATCCCTTTAACATCAATCAATATATATCCGAATCAAATATTCATCTTTGCACTCTGGTGCCAAAGATATTCATCATTAGTCATGTTCATCTAAACACTGTTCATCTTTTGCACTACGGACCAAAGATATTCATCGAAATCATTCATCTTCGCACTACAGCCAAAGATATTCAATAATATCATCATTTAAGATCGAGGATGATGAAAAATATTTTTAAAGAAACGAATCCAATTGAAACAAAATGACAAGGATTAAGGATTAAGGATTCGTGACTTTTGTTGTATCCATGTCCAACAATACCTCAAAATAATCATAGTGGTGTAAAATTCAAGAATGATCAAAACATGGATACAATCAAAGCTAGTATCCGAATAGATATTTTGGACGAAAAGGAAAATTTTCATTTTTTGATGAATAAAGGTCGTATTCGTGAATAAGATCAGATATCGTGGATATAGTGTCAGTATACGTGAATAAGAACTCCGACACTAAAAGTTTCAAATTTGATTAAAAAGTTTAGATCAATACTTTAAGATAATGATATTAGAATAAATAATATCATTAAAAAATAATATCCTTACCTCGAAAGATCAAGACTTAAATTTAAACACCAGGATATAAAGCATGACTTGAACTTGCACATATATAGCAATACTCAAAATATACTCAAAATACTCACAAGAATACGCTCGATAATATAGAGAGAAAACTTTAGTTTCGTGTAATTTTCAACTCTAACCTAAGCACCCTATTTATAGGAAAACGCTTTAGAACATCAAAGCGAAAATTTAATATAATATTAATATATAAATTAAATTTTCCTACGCCAACCTTCCAAGAACTGAATTCAGCTCATTCAACACACATGTGTAACACACCATAATGAAAAAACGTTTTTGTTATTTAAAATATTTTAAACTTCCAAAATCAATTATTTGAGCTTCGAACTTCAATAATTCACAATAAATAGCCCTTTTTATAGGAAAATTCAAACTCACGTCTTTTTATAGGAAATTCAATTCTCTACAACTTTACGTAAGAAAGTTTTCCAAATTCCAAATAAAAATTGATCGAAATCCATAAACAGACGATTTTACAATTTATAATCAAATTTCAAATCAAGAAATGAGGTCCACAAACACATAAAACATGCTTTAAAATATTTTGGTAACAAAATACTACTCCTCCACATATACTCATATATCCCACATTCATCGTAAAAATATCATCATTATTATATTATTAAAATATAATAATATATTTAAATGAATTATTTTATCAAAAAAAGATAAAATTTTAATTTTCAACAATTGTCACATTAAAATTTTCTCCATCTATATCCACATAAAATCAATATTTTCCTCATCATATGAATCAATAATTAATTATTCATAAATAATATTACGAATCACAATATTGATAAACTGTGCAGCGGTTCAGGAAAGCAGGGGCTTTCAATAAGAATTTCTCCTTCTTTGGCGCCGCAATTAGGTGACCAAACCTCTCTTAGTATGTAACTTTCTAGACATTGCCAATAATGTTATCTAATAATATTATTCGGATAATATGAATTATTGCTTCGATAATGAAAAAATCGTGTAATGACAATTATCAAACAACAACAATATAAAATATCAACGCAGCAATTATTAAATCAATAAAAATCGAATAAAGAATTATTCGTAACCATTATTGAGTAGTGCCTTCTTACGTAAGAATCAATAATTCGTGTAATACCGTGCTTTCTTGTGTTTTAACCGTTTAGTATTTTTAATAAAAGATACTTGGTAAATAACTACGCCGTTATTTTTAAACAACTTATATTTGTCGTTTTTTTTCATCCAATCGCTTCTCCGTTATGGGGCCCACAAAAGACTCCGCGTCGTCGCATTTAATATTCTCAGGAAGCAAAGAATATTCCACGACCAAACGAATATTCTCCGACAACAATGAATATTTTATAACCACTTGCTTATTTTAAAATATTTCGTATTTTACCCATAACTATCCACATTAATCAAATCAACCCTTACTATTTCAAAATAATAAATAGAAAATTAAATTTCATTAATAATAAGTTGGGGTTTACAACCTCCCTCCTTATGAAATTTTGTCTTGAAATCGACATACGCACGGTGTTTCAAAAGGTGAGGATACCTCGCTTTCATTTCCGTTTCCAATTCCCGTGTCATTTCTCTATAGCATGATTCTTCCACAAAACTTTAACTTGTGGTATGACCTTTCTTCAGCGTAGGACACGCTCCTTCCTATCCAAGATCTTGACAGTACCTCCTCATACGTTAAGTCTTCAACTATCTCGTCCTGGTTCTAACTCAATAATGTGGTTCGGGTCTTTCACATATTTCTGATACAGATATGTGAAACACATTATGAACACGAGACATACTCTTGAGGTAACGCGAGTCTATATGCTACATTTCCTACTCTGGTCAAGAATTTGAAATGGACCAATAAATCGTGGATTGAGCTTTCCTCTCTTCCCAAATCTTGTAACTCCCTTCCATGGAGCAACTCGCAACAATACATGATCCCCTATACTAAATTCCACGTCCTTTCGATGAAGATCCGATAACTCTTTTGTCGATCTTGTGCCGCTTTGTATACGTTGTCGAATCATTTGGATCTTTTAAAAGTAGTCATACGTACTCAACTCGGGTCCCAACAATGTTGCTTCACCCACCTCGTCCCCAACATACTTGGAGAATCGACATTTTCGTCCATATAATGCTTGAATGGAGCCACACCTATACTTGCCTGATAACTGTTGTTGTAGGAGAATTCCACCAATGGTAAATACTTATCCCAACTGCCCTTGAAGTCTAGGACACAGAGTCTTAATAGATCTTCAAGAGTTTGAATAGTCATCTCTGATTGTCCGTTCGTTTGAGGATGGTATGCCGAACTGAATCGTAAATTCGTGCCCATAGCTTTTTGCAAGCTAACCCAAAATCTTGAAGTGAATCTTGGGTCACGATCCGAAACTATGGATACTGGCATGCCATGCAACCTCACAATCTCATTTACATATATACTAACAAGACGTTCAAGGGAATAAGTCTCCCGTATCGGCAAGAAATGAGCAGACTTGGTTAATCTATCAACAATAACCCAAATAGCATTGATGCCTTGAGAAACCGTAGGAATACCTAAGTAATGAAATCCATGGTAATGTGTTCCCACTTCCATTTAGGAATCTCAAGTGGTTGCAACGGACCCTTAGTACTAGATGTTCGCCTTTACACGCCGACAAGTTAAACACGTTGAGATAAACTTTGTAATCTCTCTCTTCATATTGTTCCACCAAAATGTATGTCGAAGATTACGATACATTTTGGTACTTCTAGGATGGATTGCAAATAGTGTATAAGGTGGGCTAAGGAAAATGTGAAAAATATATTAATATTATATTCAATTTTCTACTTTGGTGTTCTAAGCATTTTCCTATAAATAGGTGCTTAAGTTAGAATTGAAAATCACACGTAAACTGAAGTTTCTTTCTATTCTCTCTCGATATATCGAGCGTATTCTTGTGAGTATACTTTGAGTGTTGTTATACGGTGCAAGTTCCTTGACTACCAGATCAAGTTTTTCACCGAAAGCACCGTCTTTGTGAGTGTAAGGATAATATTATTAAAATGATATTATTTCTTTCAATATCATTACGCCAAGTATTGATCCGGACTTTTAATCAAATTTGGAACTTTTTGTGTTCTGAGTTATTATTCACGATACTGACCTTTATTCACGATACGATAATTATTCATGAATACTGACTATTCACGTAAAAATAAAAATTTTCCTTTTCGTCCAAAATATCTATTGTGGATACTAGCTTTGATTCAGATCCATGTTTTGATCATTCTTGAATTTTACACCACTATGATTATTTATGAGGTATTTTTGGACATGAAATAAGTGAAATACTAATCCTTAATACTTGTTCTTTTGTTTCAACTTTGGATTCTTTTTCTTTAAAATATTTTTCATCATCCTCGGTCCTAAATGATGATATTATTGAATATCTTTGGCACCAGTAGCAAAAGATGAATGATTTCTTGATGAATATCTTTGGGTCAGAAGTGCAAAAGATGAGCAGTGTTTAGATGAACATGATCGATCGATGAATATCTTTGGTAAGTAGTGTAAAGATGAATATTTGATTCAAGATGAATATTGATTGATGTTACAGAGATAAAATAATGACGATGGACTGTTAAATTTATAGATATTAGTAGATTTCATCCTCTACGTAACTCTTCTATGAATTAATATTTTTCGCTGCGAATATTGCTCTAAAACTTGTTGTTTAATGTATTCTCTCAAATTTTTTTCCTGTTGAAGACTAACGATAATTTGTTTTATATTATCTTAGTCATAATATTCTTTACTAGCCTAGTTGAGCTCACCCTTTTCCTTTTTGTTCCATTTTTCTTCTCAGGATGCGAGAATATAAGCGATGCATTTAGCCAAAATGGAATGAAGGTTCTAGAGAGAGTTGTTTAGTAGTCCTCACCATTTTGTAAAATAATGTATCAATAAATGTGAGGAGGATTTATTTGGGTATAGATATTATCTCAGAAGATAATATTTGTATTCAAACTCACGCTTTTCATTGTTGTAATAATAAAGTTGTAGTTGTTTCTGCATTCACGTATTGACAACTTCGGAATGGGTGATGTATACCTATTTTGGGGGCGCCACGGTTGGTATCGAGCTTAGGGATATGATCACCCTGGCGGAGATCGGGAATAGAATCTAAGAGGGAGAGACGAGTAAATCATTCGCTAAAGGTGTCCTACCTAAGCTTATTTGTTAGTTGGTCAATTATATAAGGATATTATGTGATATATTGATTTCTTTAATTAACCCTTGTTTTATGATGATTTGAGAATGTCGATCGAGAATATTAAAAGTGAAAATGAGATCTGTGGAGACGCCGCAGACTCACCAACGAGGAGAGCGTCAACAGACCGACAATGTTCTTCCCGTGAATAACACCACCGAGCGAGATGATGAACGAGGGATGTTTAGAAGCTTTTTGCAGTTCATGCAAAATCGAGACGAGGAGACTCGTGTTCAAAATACAGGAGGAAATGATAGAAATTCATGGGTTGTCACTGTGGCAGTTCAAAGAGTTGGGACCGCGCCGAATTTAAGGGAAAGCGGATCCGATCACGGCGCAAACATGGGTCAAGCAAATTACCAAGATATTCGATGTCTTGGGATGCACGGAGGAACGAAGGTTCCATTCGCCACCTTTATGTTCCGTATGGCGAAAGCAGATCATTGGTGGGAGTATGTGAAACGGACTTTCTGCCGTGACTTAAAGCATGTCTTCGGGGAAACATTTCGTAAACTTTTCAACGAAAAATACTTTCCGAAAGTGTTCATCAAATGAAGGAAGTGGAGTTTATTAGACCGGAGCGAGTAATAACATGGGTGTGTCAAAGATGAGGCGTAAGTTCATGAGTTATCCAGTTTACACCTCATTTGGTGGAGAATGAGGAACGTATGACGCAGATGTTTCTTAGAGGTTTGAAACCCGGATACGTCCAAAGATCTCATTTCTCATAAATTTTCTCTATTCAGGATGTTGTAAACAGGCTCAATTATTAGAGCTAGATAACGATTACTACCAACCGAGGACCACAACCGAGGATCATCTGGGGATAACGGTCAACAAAACAATGATAACCACGGAGAAAGAAAAAAGACGACAAAAATGGTAACCACTACTGGTGGTAATCATGGCCATGAAAATAGAAGAAGCGAGTCGAGGAGGAGATTTTAAAAAGAGGAGATTTAACAACGACCATGTGAAGACGGCAAAGGTTTAGAAGAAACCGGTTCTATGGGAGAGAAGAACGACCACCGGTCATATGCTATAAATGCGGAAAGTGGGACATATCGGTCCAAGTCGCCCCAACAACAGATTCAAGGTATGCTCTTAATTGTGGAAAGGAAGGACATATCGCCGAGATTGTATGGTAGCAAAACCTAGTTCAATGGGACGGTGACTCAAAAGATCGTCTCGTAAAAGTCAAAGTCAACGGCCTCGGAAGAGCGTTTGTTGTGGATTGGTCAAAATGCGAGGAACCCAAACGAGGTGATCACGGGTAAGCTATTTATAAATTCTTGCGAAGTTTATACCTTACTTGATACCGGTATACCCATTCATTTATCTCCCGCCTTGTGCTCAACGTTTAAACTTGACTCAGGAGAAATTAGACTTTGACCTATCTGTGGAAACTCCGTTAGGAGAAACTTTCATCACATCCACATCGCTTATAAATCTTGTTTGATTCAAGTTGGCACCATCACCTTACACGTGACCTTATCTCTTTAAAGATACTTGCTTTTGATGTGATTTTAGGGATTGATTGGTTAACTACTCATCATGCCAAAATTGATTGTTTTCGTAAGGTTGTTAGTTTTCATATTCTAACCAACCCACTGTTATTAATTCAAGCAACTAAACCATTAAAATCAATCGTTGTCATATCTAATCATAAAGCTATTCGTTTATTGAAAAGCGGATGTCAAGCTTTCATAGCTCATGTTATGGATTTGAATAAAGACACGCCGATTTGAATAATATTCTGTTGTTATTGACTTTCCTAACGTATTTCTGAAGAACTTCCGGTCTACCCGGAACGTGAAGTTGAATTCTTTATTGATCTTGAACCCGGTACCAAGCCCATTTCTAAAACCCCATATCGAATGGCTCTATTGAACCTCTCGTGAGTTAAAGGTCCAACTACAAAGTCATTGGACATCGGTTTCATTAAATCAAGACATCTCCTTGGGGTGCTCCTATTTTATTTGTAAAGAAGAAAAGCGGAGTATGCGATTTTGTATTTACTTATCGAGAATTGAACCATGTAACCATCAAGAATAGGTATCCTCTACCTCGTATTGATGACCTATTTGACCAGTTGCAAGGAGCACAATTCTTTAGCCTGTAGTGCAAAGATGAATTGTTAATGAATATCTTTGGCGGATTGCGAAGATGAATTTAATATTTTTAACGATAAAGGTATTCAAGGTATCCTCACCTCTTTATCATATCGTATGTAATTCTAATTTTGAGGGCTTAAATTTCATGTAGAAGGGGAGGTCAGTAAGACCCTCACTTTTTATAAATAAAGATGAATTTTCTATAAATATTATTTTTGAATATTATGGAATAAATTTGATATAATATTATAGTTGTGGGTAATATTTATAAATTTTGCAAAAGTAAGAAAGTTGTTATAAAATATTATTCTTTTGCCTGGGAAATATTCGTGAATATTCGGCGACCAATCAAGTGGTGGACCCCATAGCGGAAGTATTGTCGTAGTAGAAAAACCACAAAATTATCTTTCTATAAAAATAACTTAGCAGAGGTGTTACCATTAAAACCATTGAACTACCCTAGTAGTAAAAGTATAAGAATACGCGCGTGGTCAGATAAGAAGACACTCAGATTGATTATCGATGCTTACGTGAGAAGTCACTTAGCTATACTCAATTATTGCTAAAGAATTGTCGATCATATCTCTTATATTATCGATTCAATTATTGTCACAAGATCATCTCAGATAATATGTTATAGTATTAAATTATTAATCGAGACGACAAGTTATAAATGATTAATAATTGTTGAAAGATTAAATATGTGTTGATTAAAAATAAAATGATTTGTGGTAATATATATTCAATCCTTGATGTATATAAAGAGTCCGTTATGAGACGTTTGTGGTAAGTTTGATTATTTTATGGGGGCCCGTATATGTCATCATCTAAGAGTCCCTTCACAATAAGAATTACCTTTGTGAATAATAATTACATTCGTCAATAGTAATTACCTTTGTGAATAAGTAATTACCTTTGTGAATAGTAATTACCTTCGCTAATAGTAATTACCTTTGTGAATAGTAATTACCTTTGTGAATAGTAATTACCTTCGTCAATAGTATTTACCTTCATCAATAGTAATTACCTTTGTGAATAGTAATTACCTTTTGTGAATAGTAATTACCTTCGTCAATAGTAATTACCTTCGCCAATAGTAATTACCTTCATGGAATAGTAATTACCTTCATCAATAAGTAATTACCCCTTCGCAAATAAAAGTAGTTGTCCCTTCAATATTACCAAGAGTTAATCGCTTCTTCTTATTGTTCCAAAGGTTAATTACCCCTTCAAGAAATAAGAGTTGTCTCTTCAATATTACCAAGAGTCATTTTGACCTTCAAGTTAAGACCAAGAGCCACCTCGCTTTTCTATAAATAGAAAGCTCATTCCTTCATTATTTTAATTCATCGAAACTCTCAGAGAGAGAAACTATGTAGAGAAAGAAGAAAAGTATTTCGCTACTTCACTTTTCCAATATTCAAATTTTTCTAAGGTAAGGGATATTATTTGTTGTGCCCATAAGGGTGTTATTCTTTCTTATTCATGTAAGAGAACTTCGTTATTCCATTCTTTATTATTCATTGAATAACTCGTAAAAGTGGCATACCCTATACATAACTTCAGATATGCCAGATACCCTATACTTGGTGAAATCCTTATGTTATTCCATTCTTATTTATTTCGTTGAATAACTCGTATACGTGGTTTACCCTATACTTGGTGACATTCTTATATTATTCTTCTTTATTATTCTATTGAACATCCCGTTCGGTGTGTTTTACACCCGACCGGTTCCATTTTTATTATTATTCTGTTGGAACATCCTCATCGCAGTGTTTTACAGGACCTGGTTCCATCCATTTTTATCATTCGGTTGGAATATCCTATCTATGTGTTTTACACCGGATTCTCATCTTTATTATTCTCGTTGGAACATCCCGTCGATGTGAATTTCACCGACCGGTTCCGTTATTATTATTCTCGTTGAATAACTCGCTCTATGCGCAAGTACATCGCATGCATGGTGATTTCTTTTGTTATTCCATTCTTTATTATACCCAAATTGGTTAAATCTTTGACTTCTATACTCCATGAAATTAGTAGAATATTCTTGATATTCAAGGTTTCATCCAAAGATCTTTTCATGGAAATATTCTCTTCGATCATTCTTGAATTTTACTCTACAAAGCAAAGATCTTGTCGATAATTTGACGTTAATAATTCCTAGATAAATTAATTTTGAACTTGTTTTATTGAATTATTATATCATTGTCATCATCCTCATGTTTATATTATGTTAAAGTCGCTTACGCTTACGGCATAGATGAACTTAGTATGATTATGACCAGAGATCATTCTTAAGATAATCATGGCTTGATATAAATGATATGACAAAAGTCCTCAAAGTGGCTCTGTAATGCGTTGATGGATAGTTTTTGGTATGATTATGACCAGGTGATTCTAAGATAGTCATTTAACCATTGATAATTTGATGAAAATCCTCGACCGTGGTATGTGGATGATTAGATATTGTGGTTTATTCATTAAACCGAGTCTTAGTGATAAAATTGATGAAAACCTTTAAAACCTAAAAGATAGTAGATTTTATTTTCTACTCGACTTTTAATGGATCAGATATTCACCGCAGCTTAAACCGATTGTCTATTGTATTTTATCGCTTAACATTGTCAAGACTAATGATAATTTATTCGCATTATCTTAGTTATAATATTTTTCATCGGGCTAGTTGAGCTCACCCTTTCTTTCACCGTTTTCTTCGTGAAATGAGAATATAATGGGATTTAGCCTGGGAAAGAATAATGGTCCAGAGGATAAGATTAGTAGTCCTCACTATTCTGCGTGAAATAAAGGTGATAATAATTGTAATGAGGACTCCTTTCGAGTCAGATAATATCTAGTAGACAATATTTGTATTCAAACTCACGCTTTATGTCAGATTGTACACCTATATTATATTAAGTAAGTTTGTATTTAAATTTATGTACCATGTAAGTGGCGACCCAAGATGGGTGACGATACCTAATTTTGGGGGCGCCACAATTGGTATCAAAGCTAGGATACGATCCCCGCTAAGATGTGAGACTAGAACAGAGGGAGAGATAGGGGAATTCTTCGCTAAGATGACCTACCTAAGTTTATTTGGTATTTGATTGGCTGGTACGAGAGTATAGTGATAATATGTTGTATGTCAATTAACCCTTATTTTGTGGCAAAGTGTTTGAAAATGGCATCCGAGAATGTTGAGAATAACAATGGAGCACAGGAGACCGCTGATTCTCCATGATCAATAATCAGATAATGTGCACAGGATGGCGATAATCCTCCCGTAAACAACAACACCGATCAATCGATTTAACGACCAGACGCTTAAGAGGTTTTAGAATTCATGCAACATCAAAGTAAAGCGACTTCTATCCAAAACGTAGGTGGAAACACGGAAAACTCTCAAGCACACCGCTAAACAATTCAAGGAGCTGGGACCACCGAGTTTAAGGGAGAGCCAAAACCACTTCGCGGAAGCATGGATAAAGCAGATTACCAAGATATTTGATGTCTTGGGATGCTCCGAGGAGCAAAAGGTTCCTTTTCACGCTTTTACGTTGCATTTTGAGAGGCAGACATCGGTGGGAATCCAGAAACGACTCAACTCATCAGATCAAGATATCTTGGGAGAAGTTCCAGAGTCGTTTCAACGACAAATACTTTCCCGAAAGTATTCGCCACATGAAGGAGGTGGAGTTTATCAAGTTGGAACAAAACAATACGACCGTGTCGCAACACGAGGCAAAATTTGTGGAGTTATCACGATTCAAGGCCCCACTGGTGGATAATGAAGAGAGAATGGCACAAATGTTTTTAAGAGAGTTTGAAGTCGAGAGATACGCCAACATCTTATTTCTCATAAACCGTGTTTGTATTCAGATGTTGTAAATAGGGCTCGCTTAGTGGAGCGATAACGAAAGTCAACGAACTAAAAAAGAGCAAATTCAACAAAATTATAATACCAAATGAGAGTAGTCATCAAGCGGTGACAACAAGCATGGAGGGAATCAACAAAGCCAGATATGGTAACCACTTTGTGGTAATCGTGGTCAAAGCAATAAGAATGGACATTTCAAGAAAAGGAGATTCAACAATGATGGAAAGACGCCAACACCAAAGACCCGTTGTTAAGGAAGGAGAAAGACCACCTATCATATGCTTCAAATGCGAGGAGAGGGACACATCATCTCGAATCGCGCCATGTCGCCCAAAGCATGTTATAATTGTGGAAGAGAAGGTCACTTAGCTCGATTTTGTCGCCATCAAGACAAATTCAACTAGGATGGAGGCACCAAAGGTCGCCCCTGCATAAACCAAAGCCTAGTAGTTTAAGAGAGCGTTTTTTTTTCTCGTGACGAGGAACCCGAATAAAATTATCACGTAAGTTAATCATAAGCTCTCACAAGTCTATACCGTGTTAGATACCATTCTACCCACTCTTTTATTCTACCTAGTTGTGTTCAATGATTAAATTTGACTCAAAAAATTAGACTTTGATTTATCTATGAAACTTCGTTAGAGAAACCTTCGTTACCTCCACTATTTATTAATCTTGTTGTTTCAAATAAACACTTTCACGATCTTATCTCTTTGAAAATACTTGCCTTTGAGGTAATTTTTGAAAACGATTGATTAACTACTTATTATTCTTTTTTGTAAGGTTGTTAGCTTTTATATTCCTAACCAACCCGTTATACTAATTCAAAGTAACCAAACCCTAAAGTTAATCATCGTTATATCAAGCCATAAGTAAAGAGCCCCGAACCTTTCGTTGTTGACTTCTTGTGTGGAATGCACCAAGCCGACTTTTTTCAGAGGCTTACATCGTGAATGAAGATGGCAAGTTTATAGGTATCATTGTGAGGTGCTATCTAGTTAAAGGATAAGTCACAGTTGGTATCAATGTGACGACTATCCAAGTCTTGGATGAGAGTCACAGCTTTTGAATGATATTTCTATTATTAATAAATTTCTCGGCGATTCTTGAAGACTTCTTAGCCTACTTTAGAGCGTGAAATCGAATTTCAGATTGACCCCAAAGATAAAACCCATTTCTTAAACCTCAAATATTTCTTCAACTAAAATGAATAGCTTTACGTGGTTTATGATGAAAGTCATAATAAAAGCATTGGACTAATGAAAATCATGGGTATACGTGGTATTAGTAAGTGTTATGATGAGTTATGTTGGTTAGTATGTGAAAACATGAAAGTTTCTTAAAATCACAAGGAGTTAAAAACCGATTTTGGTGAAAAACGAATATGAAATTCAATCGACCAAATCTCTTATTATATTTTGAATTTTTGAATGTGGTTAAGTCCTAGAGTTAGATCTATGAGTTACCTAACTAATCCAAGTGGAATCAATGAAAAGGTGTTGTAGATTTTCGTGTGGACCTGATTTTTAGCAAAGGAGTCAAAACTTTAAAATGTCCAAAAAGCTGCCGCCACGTTTTTGTAAGGGCTGTTTCGGCCACTTAATTAATGAGAAAAATTCAGGCCTTTTGGGACATAAAAGTATATGGTATAAAGAACATCGTGTCCAAAATGAGCTCATTCCGACTTAAAATGAGCAAGTTATGACCATTTCAATATTTAGGTTTTTTTTGATTTAAAAATGCTATAACCGGAGTTCTATAACTCGATGACCATGAAATTTAAATCGAGGCTCACATTAACATGTGTAAGGTCCCGCCAAGATTTGGGAATTTTGAGTTAAACTTGAGGTAGCTAATTTCTTAAGGAATTAATTAGAAATTGATTTTTGAAAAATAGTAAATGAATTTTAAAAATTTCGAGAAAAATATATTTTTATTATGGGACTATATTATGCTAAATCCCTTAAAAGAAATATTTTTGGGACTGATTTGGTATTTTTCATGAAAATAGTTTAGTTACTTAACATATGAGTTAAATATGTTATGTAAAGTAACAAAGTTGAAAATAGGATTTTATGGCTAGAGAATCCTATATGTAGTATATGCATATTTTTTTTGATGAGGATTTGATAATTGGTGATGATATCTTATGAGTATGGAATTTTTGAATGATTAAATGCATTATATGGTAAAGCGTAAACAATCGAGATAAATTGTTTATAAATTTAAGAAGTGATTAAAATATTGTTATAATATTAATGATATTAGATTATGAGATTATTAAGTGATTGATAACATGGGGATATTCTTGAATCCTAGATAAATTATATTATAAATGTTTAATATTTATCCTTTATCTCATTTGATTGATTTTTTATATCATTATCCTCACGTTTATATTACGTTGAAAGTCATCTGTCGTATTCAGAATAAGCATAGATGGACTTGGTATGATTATGACTGTGGATTGTTCTTAAGATAATCATAACCGTAATTGAAAACACGATTATCTTTGGCCAGTAGTGCATGGATAATTTGTGGTCGTGATACTAATGAATACACGATTATCTTCGTCAGTAGTGTATGGATAATTTGTGGTCGTGATACTAATGAATACACGATTATCTTCTTCGTCGGATAAGTAGTGGTCGGATACTAATGGATAATTTGTGGTCGATGATATTAATGAATACACGATTATCTTTCGCCGAAGGTATGGATAATTCGTGGTCGTGATACTAATGAATATCGTGGTCGATACTAAGAATAGCTGGATGATGGATGATTCGATGATATGGATTAATTATCGAAATGAGTCTCAAAGAATGAAATATTAATTCATGGATGTGGTAAAAGTCATCTTCGCCATAGTGTATTGATAGACTTGGTATGATTATGACCAAGGATTATTCTAAGATAATCATGATCAGTAATTGAAAACAAGAATATCCTCGCCAAGAAGGTATGGATAATTCGTGGTCGTGGATACTATTAAGTCGCTGGCCTCAAAGATTATTGGTTTTACAGCTTATATATCTTTAAATTCAGAAGCAAAAAGATGAATTGTTAATGAATATCTTCGTGGATCATAAGATGAATTTAATATTTTTAACGATAAAGGTATTCAAGGTATCCTCACCTCTTTATCATATCGTGCACGCATTCTAATTTCGAGGGCTTAAATTTCATGTTAAGGGAGGTCAGAAGACCCCAAATTTTTATAAATAAAGATGAATTTTCTATAAATATTATTTTGAATATTATGGAATAAATTTGATATAATGTTATAGTTGTGGGTAATATTTATAAATTTTGCAAAGTAAGAAAGTTGTTATAAAATATTCGCTTGGTTCGGGAAATTCTTTTGGGAAATGGGAATATTCAGACGACTACTCAATCAATGGTGGACCCCATTAACTAAGTATTGTCGTAGTTAGAAAACGACAAAATTATCTTTCTATAAAAAATAACTACAGAGGTGTTACCGTTAAACCGCTGAACTACCCTGTAGTAAAAGTACAAGAATACGCGTGGTTGCAGATAAGAAGACACCAGATTGATTATCGATGCTTACGTGAGAAGTCATTTAGCTATACTCAATTATCACTACAAGAATCACGATCATATCTCTTATATTATCGATTCAATTATTCATCACAAGATCATCTCAGATAATATGTTATAGTATTAAATTATTAATCGAGATTTACAAGTTATAAATGATTAATAATAATTGAAAGATTAAATATGTGTTGATTAAAATAAAATGATTTGTGGTAATATTTATTCAATCCTCGATGTATATAAAGAGTCCATATGAGACGTTTGTGGTAAGTTTGATTATTTTATGGGGGGCCCATATGTCATCATCTAAGAGTCCCTTCGTCAATAGTAATTACCTTTGTGAATAAGTAATTACCTTCGTCAATAGTAATTACCTTTGTGAATAGTAATTACCTTTGTGAATAGTAATTACCTTCGTCAATAGTAATTACCTTTGTGAATAGTAATTACCTTTGTGAATAGTAATTACCTTCGTCAATAGTATTTACCTTCGTCAATAGTAATTACCTTTGTGAATAGTAATTACCTTTGTGAATAGTAATTACCTTCGTCAATAGTAATTACCTTCGTCAATAGTAATTACCTTTGTGAATAGTAATTACCTTCGTCAATAGTAATTACCCCTTCGCAAATAGTAGTTGTCCCTTCAATATTACCAAGAGTTAACTGCCTCTTCGGTGTTCCAAAGGTTAATTACCCCTTCGCAAATAGTAGTTGTCTCTTCAATATTACCAAGAGTCATTTTGACCTTCATAACACTCAAGAGCCACCCTCGCTTTTTCTATAAATAGAAAGCTCATTCCTTCATTATTTTTACTTAATTCATCAAACTCTCTAGAGAGAAAACTATAGAAAGAAGAAAAGTATTTTCGCTACTTCACTTTTCCAATATTCAAATTTCTTCTAAGGTAAGGGATATTATTTGTTGTACCCATAAGGGTGTTATTCTTTCTTATTCACGAAGAGAACTTCTATTATTCCATTCTTTATTATTCATTGAATAACTCAGAAAAGTGGCATACCCTATACATAACTTCAGATACGCGCCAGATACCCTATACTTGGTGAAATCCTTATGTTATTCCATTCTTATTTATTCGTTGAATAACTCAGATACACGTGGTTTACCCTATACTTGGTGACATTCTTCTATTATTCCTTCTTTATTATTCTCATTGGAACATCCCGCTCTGTGTTTTACACAATTCGACCGGTTCCGCTCTTTATTATTATTATTTGGAACATCCTCGTCGTGTGTTTTACACACCGACCGGTTCCATCTTTATCACATTGGAATATCTATTCATGTGTTTTACACCGGATCGGTTCCATCTTTATTATTCTCGTTGAACATCCCGCTTTGTGAATTTCACCGACCGGTTCCGTTATTATTATTCTCGTTGAATAACTCGCTCATGCAAGTCATCGCATGCACGGTGATTTCTTTTGTTATTCCATTCTTTATTATACCCAGTTGGTTAAAACTTTGACTTCTATAATCCATGAAATTAGTGGAATATCCTCGATATTTCAAGGTTTCATCCAAAGATCTTTTCATGGAAATATTCTTCCGATCATTCTTGAATTTTACTCTACAAAGCAAAGATCTTGTCGACAATTTGACGTTAATAATTCCTAGATAAATTAATTCTTGAACTTGTTTTATTGAATTATTATATCATGTCATCATCCTCATGTTTATATTATGTTGAAAGTTATCTTTGGCTTACGTGCATAGATGAACTTAGTATGATTATGACCAGTGGATCATTCAGATAATCATGGCTTGATATAAATGATGTGACAAAAGTCCTCAAATGGCTCTGTAATGCAAATGATGGATAGTTTTTGGTATGATTATGACCAGGGGTGATTTTAGATATAATTTGACCATTGATAATTTGATGAAAATCCTCGACCGTGGTATGTGGATGATTAGATATTGTGGTTTATTCATTAAACCGAGTCTTAGTGATAAAAATTGATGAAAACCTTTTAAACCTAAAAGATAGTAGATTTTATTTTCTACTTGACTCTTTTTAATGGATTGAATATTCACCGCAGCTTAAACCGGTTGTCTATTGTATTTTATCGGTTTAACATTGTTCAAGACTAATGATAATTTATTCGCATTATCTTCTTAGTATAATATTTCTTCGGGCTAGTTGAGCTCACCCTTTCTTTCACCGTTTCTTCGTGAAATGAGAATATAGCCGGGACTTAGCCTGGGAACGGAATAATGGTCCAGAGGATAGCATTAGTAGTCCCTCACTATTCTCGTGAAATAAGTGTGATAATAATTGTAATGAGGACTCCTTTCGAGTTTGTATAATATCTAGTAGACAATATTTGTATTCAAACTCACGCTTTATGTCGATTGTATACCTACGCTTATATTAGTAAGTTTGTATTTAAATTTATGTACCATGTAAGTGGCGCACCCAAGTTGGGTGACGATATACCTAATTTTGGGGGCGTCACATATTCCTCGATCGCCTTGCTTCAGATATGACGTAGATGAGATTATGAGATTGCATAAGCATGCCAAGATCCATAGTTTTGGATCGTGACCCAAGATTCACTTCAAGATTTTGGGTTAGCTTGCAAAAAGCTATGGGCACGGATTTACGATTGGATTCGGCATACCATCCTCAAAACGGACGGACAATCGAGAGGACTATTCAAACTCTTGAAGATCTATTAAGTCTCGTGTCCTAGACTTCAAAGGAGTTGGGATAAGTATTTACCATTGGTGGAATTCTCCTACAACAACAGCTTATCGTGCAAGCATTGGTGTGGCCCCATTTGAAGCATTATATGGACGAAAGTGTCGCTCCAAGATGTTGGGACGAGGTGGGTGAAGCAACATTGTTGGGACCCGAGTTGAATACGTATGACTACGTAAAAGATCCAAATGATCGACAACGTATACAAACGGCACAAGATTGATAAAAAGAGTTATGCGGATCTTCATCGAAAGGACGTAGAATTTAGTATTGGGGATCATGTATCGTCATGCGTGTTGCCCCACGGAAGGAGTTACAAGATTCGGAAGAGAGGAAAGCTCAATCCACGATTTATTGGTCCATTTTAAATTCTTGACCGAGTAGGTAATGTAGCTTTATAGACTCGCGTTACCTCCAAGTATGTCTCGTGTTCATAATGTGTTTGGGTGACCGACAAAATCGGGCAAGTGACATTCTCTTCCACAATTATAACACGCTTTGGATGGCATCGCGCAATTTGGGTGATGTGTCCCTCCCTCCGCATTTGAAGCATATGATAGGTGGTCTTTCTCCTTCCTTAACAACGGGTCTTGCCGGTGCCGACGTCTTTCCATAATTGTTGAATCTCTCTTCTTGAAATGTTCATTCTTATTGTTTTGGCCCAGATTACCACCAAGTGGTTACCATTTCGGCCCGTTGATTCCTCCTCCTTGTTGTCACCGCTTCGATGATCGCTTCTCATTGGGATTATCATTTTTGTTTACCGCTCTTTTGGTTGCGTTGACTCGTTATCGCGCTCCACCAATCGAGCCCTATTTACAACATCTCGAATACAAACACAGTTTATGAGAAATAAGATGTTGACGTATCTCGAACTTTAAACCTCTTAAAACATTCGCGCCATTCTCTCTTCATTATCCACAGAAGTGGGGACGAACCGGAATAACTCGCAAATTTTGCCTCGTATTGCGACACGGTCATATTGTTTTGCTCCAATTTGATAAACTCCACCTCCTTCGTGTGACGAATACTATCGGGAAAGTATTCGCGTTGAATGACTCTTGGAACTTCTCCCAAGAAATCTTTTAATACGGCGAGTTGAGTATTTCTACCGATTCCCACGAAGAATCGCCTCTCACAAGAACATAAAGGCAGTAAAGGAACCTTTGCTCTCTCAGAACATCCCAAGATATAAAAATATCTTGGTGATCTACTTTTATCCATGCTTCCGCCATAAGTGGTTTTGGCTCTCCCTTAAACTCCGGTGGTCCCAACTCCTTGAACTTAGCGGTGACCGCCCGAGATTTTCCAGTGTTTCCACCTACATTTTGGACAGGAACAGCTCTCGCCTGCTGTTGCATGAATTGAATAAAGCCTCTGAACAATCCATCATTCATCATTTGGTCAGTGTTGTTGTTTACATGAGGATTGTCGCCTTCCTGATGCACATTCTCCTGATTATTAATATGTGGAGACTCAACGGTCTCTTGTGCTCCATTGTTATTCTCAACATTTTCGGATGTCATTTTCAGATACTGCCACAAAACAAAGGTTAATTGACATATAACATAATATCTCTAAACTCTGACCAACCAATTTAAATACAAAATAAATTTAAGTAGGTCATACTAGCGAAGGAATTCCCCGTCTCTCCCCTCATAGTTCTAGTCTCACATCTTAGCCAGGGATCATATCCCTAAGCTTTGATACCAGCTGTGACGCCCCAAAATTAGGTATACATCACCCATCTTGGGTCGCCAGATACATGGTACAGAATTCAAATACAACTTACTAATACAACTATCGTGTATAATACGACAAAACATAAACTGTGAGTTTGAATACAAATATTGTCTACTAGAGATTATACAAACTCAAAAGGAGTCCTCATTACAATTATTATCACACTTTCATAGAATAGTGAAGACTGCTAATGCTATCCTCTGGACCATCACTCCATTCCCCGACTCGTCCCAGCTATATTCTCATTTCCTGAAGAGAACATTGAAAGAAAGGATGAGCTCAACTAGCCCAGTAAGAAATATTATGACTAAGATAATGCAGAATAAATTATCATTAGTCTCCAACAATGTTAAACTGATAAAATATAATAGACATCAAGTTTAAGCGAAGCGAACAAGCAATCCATTAAAAGAGTCAAGTAGAAAATAAAATCTACTATCTTTTATGATTAAAAGGTTTTTCATCATTTGTTATCATTTGAGACTTAGCTTAATAAATATTCCACATCATCGAATCACCCCTGTGACTACGGCCAAGGGCCAAGGATATTCTTTAGTATCACGACCACAATTATCCATGCACTACGGGCCAAAAATATTTGTGTATTCATTAATGGTCATGATCATGCCAACAACTGTCCATCAATGCACTACTACGCCAACAACGAGGACTTTTACCACATCATTTGTAATATTATGGTCATGATTATACCGAATAATCCCTGGTCATAATCATACCAAGTCCATCTATACACACATGAGCCACAGATGACTTTCAACATAATATAAACATGAGGATGATGACAATGATATAAGAATTCAATAAAACAAGTTCAAGAATTAATTTGTCCAAGAACTACTAATGTCCAAATTGTCAACATGATATCGCTTTGTAGAGTAAAATTCAAGAATGATCAAGAATATTTCCATGAAAAGATATCTTTGGATGAAGCGCAAATATCAAGGATATTCTACTAATTTCATGGAGTATAGAAGTCAAAAACTTTAACCATTTGAGTATAATAAAGAATGGAATAACAAAAGAAATCACCATGCATACGATACTTGAATGTATGAGTTATTCCAACGAATACTAAATAACGGAACTGTGTCAAAGAAATTTGCACCGCGGGATGTTTCAAATGAATAATAAAGAATGGAATAACAATGAAATCACCATGCATGCGGTGCTTGGCAGTACAAAGTTATTCCAATGAGAATACTAATAAGGGCGGAATCGGTCCGGCAGTAAAACGCATTACATGTGATATATTCCAAATGAATAATAATAAAGAGCGGAACCGGTCCCACAGAAAACGCATGCATGTGAGGATATTCCAATAGAATAATAAAGGCGGAATCGGTCCCACGTAAAAGCGCATGCACGTGATATTCCAAATGTAATAGTAAAGACGGAATAATAGAAGAATGTCACCAAGTATAGGGTGTAATCATGCGATATCTGAGTTATTACAATGAGAATAATAAGCAATGGAATAACAACACTTCTCTTCATGAATAAGAAAGAATAACACCCCTTACGAATACAACAAATAATATTCCCTACCTTAAGAAGAAGAGTCTTTGGATATATAAGTAGTGAAGTAGCAGAATACTTTCTTCTTTCTCTATAGTTTATCTCTCAGAGTTCAAATTGAATTCGTAAGAAAATAATGAAGGAATGATCTTCTATTTATAGAAAAATGGATCAGATAGTAACTAACTCATGAACGGTCCAGATTGATTTACTTTAATCTGACGGTCCATATTTAAAGCAAAATCTTTTAAATAAAATATAATATATTCTATTTATAATCTAATAAAATGAGTAACTTTATAAAAGATTTTACTATGCAAACACTACGCAGCACTATGCAAAACACTATGTATAATAAAATATAATATATTCTAATTATTGTCTAATAAAGCAGATAGCTTTATAAAAGTATTACATTTTTATATAAAAAGATTTTACTATGCAAAACACTATATACATACACTATGCAACACTATGCATAATAGAATATAATATATTCTATTTATAGAATAACTTTATAAAAGTATTCTATTTTATATAAAAGATTTTTCGTATTATTACATTAATAATACCAACAAAACCGAGTGACTTATCACGTAAGCATTAATTATCAATACAAATTGCTACTATTCAACCACGCCAGAGCATTATTTGCATTTCTTTTAACACGGGTGTTTCAAGCAGTTAACAGTAAAACTTCCGCCGTTATTTTCATAAAGTATTTTTGTCGTTTTTTCAATCCGATAATAATTTCGTTAATAGGGGTCCACCAATGATTATTGTTGTTATTTGAATATTCCTGTTAAAACGAATATTTCCGACCAATCAAATATTATATAACAACTTGCGTGTACTTTGTAAAATTTATAAATATTACCCACAACTATAACATTATATCAATTTCACTCCATAATATTCAAAAATAATATTTATAGAAAATTCATCTTTATTCAAAAAGTTGAGATTTTACAATCTCCCCTTCTTATGAAATTTCGCCCTCGAAATTAGGGTACGTACCTGGTATATTGAAGAGGTAAGGATACCTTGATTTCATTTCAGATTCTAACTCCCAAGTCATTTCCTCAACATCGTGGTTTTTCCACAAAACTTTGACTTGAGGTATAACCTTGGAGCGTAGAATATGTTCTTTCTTATCCAAGATTTGAACAGGAACCTCTTCATACGTCAAATCTTCCGCTATTTTGTCCGGTTCTAACTCAATAATGTGGTTCGGGTCTTCCACATATTTACGTAACATAGATATATGAAAAATGTTATGAACACGAGACATACTTGGCGGTAAAGCGAGTCTATAGGCCACAGTTCCTACTCGATCGAGGATTGAGCTTTCCTCTCTTTCCAAATCTCGTAACTCCTTTCCATGGAGCAACACGTAACAACACATGATCTCCTATATTGAATTCCACGTCCTTTCGATGAAGATCAGCATAACTCTTTTGTCGATCTTGTGAGGTTTTTATACGTTGCCGGATCGTTTGAATCTTTTTTTGTAGTCATACGTACCAACTCCGGTCCCAACAATGTTGCTTCACCCACCTCATCCCAGCATACTAGAGAACGACATTTTCTTCCATACAACACTTCGAATGGAGTCATGCCAATACTTGCTTGATAACTGTTGTTGTAGGAAAACTCCACCAATGGTAAGAACTTGTCCCAACTTCCCTTGAAATCTAGGAAACAAAATCTTAATAGATCTTCAAGAGTTTGAATAGTCCTCTCCATCGTGTCGTAAAATTCTGAGGATGATATGCCGAGCTAAATCGTAAATCTGTGCCCATAGATTTTTGCAAACTAACCCAAAATCGCGAAGTGAATCTTGGGTCTCGATCAGAAACTATGGATACTGGCATACCATGCAATCTTACAACCTCGTTTATGTATATCTGAGCAGAAGCGTTCAAGTGTATAAGTTTCTCGTATCGGTAAGAAATGAGCAGACTTGGTCAATCTATCAACAATGACCCAAATCGCATCTATGCCTTGAGAAACTTTGGGAAGACCATGTTAGGTTTGTAATATTCAAGAACGCAATCAAATTGCAAAAATAAGCGGAAACGTGTAAAAATCAGAGTTTTAAAATTTTACAAACCATATACCCGGATCACCCTTTATGCACAATTATTAATTAAACGAAAAGATAAAGAATAAAATCATACCCTTGAAGATCGAGCTTCCTCAGGTACAAGTTCACCTCCAAATCCTTTCGCGTTCAACTTGAATTCACCGGGTTTAGTTCCTTCCCTTGATCAACGTTAGCCACCCTAGTGTTTGGCCTCTAGAGGTGATCCACCAAGGAAGAAAAAGATTCAAGAAGATGGGTGGTTGGCTAAACCCTAGTTTTTCTATCTCTATAGAAAAGGAACGTACTCTCCCAACTATTGGAATTACGTATGTTGTAAGACCCCGAAATTTTTAAATAAAAAGGAATTTCCTTTATTTATTATTTTGAAATAGTAAGGGTTGATTTGATTAATGTGGATAGTTAAGGGTTAAATACGCAAATATTTCAAAATATGCAAGTGGTTATAAAATATTCATTATCGTCGGGGAATATTCGTTTGGTCGTGGAATATTCGTCTTTGTCGGGGAATATTAAATGCGACAGTACTTGACCATGGGCGTGGGCCCCATAACGAAAGCGATTGGATGAAGAAAATGACAAATATAAGTTGTTTTTAAATACGGCGTAGTTATTACACAAGTATTATCTTGTTGGAATACTCGGTGGTTAAAACACACTAATACTGGCGTTGTTGAGCAGTAGCTTTGCGGTATTGCACTAATTATTGATTCTTACGTGAAGGCACTACTCAATAATGGTTACGATAATTCTTGCTTCGGTATTTTATTGAGTTAATAATTGCTGCGTTGATATTTTATATTCTTTGTTGTTTCAATAATTGTCATTACACGGTGATTTTTCATTATCGAAGCAATAATTCATATTATCCTGAATAATATTATTAGATAACATTATTGGCAATGTCTAGAAAGTTCATCTAAGGAGAGGTTTGGTCACCTAATTGCGCTAGAAGAAGAAGAAATTCTTATTGGAAAGCCCTTCTTTCTGAAGCGCCACTGGTCATCAATATTGTGATTACGTAATATTATTTGTGAATAATTAATTATTGATTCATATGATGAGGAAAATATTGATTTTACGTGGATATAGATGGAGAAAAATTTTAATGTGACAATTGTTGAAAATTGAAATTTTATCTTTTCTCGATAAAATAATTCATTTAAATATATTATTATATTTTAATAATATAATAATGATGATATTTTTACAACGAATGTGGGATATATGAGTATACGAGGAGGAAGAGTATTTTTGTTACAATAAATGTTTAAAACATGTTAAACATGTCTGGTGGACCCCATTTATTGGTCGAAATTTGATTATACCGTAAAATTGACCGTTTGTGGATTTCGGTTAATTTCTATTTGGAATTTGGAAAAACTTTCTTCTGCAAAGTTGTAGAGAATTGAAATTCCTATAAAAACTCGCGAGATTCGAATTTTCTGATGAAAGGGCTATTTATTATGAATTATTGAAGTTCAAGTTCAAATAATTGATTTTGGGAGTTTAAAATATTTTTTGTAAGAAAAACGTTTTTGTTGTAATTGAGTGGCTCACATGTGTTATAAATGATCTGAAATCAGATTTCTAAGGTGGGCTTGAATATTTTTAAAAAATATTATTATTTTATTAAATTTTCGCTTTGGTGTTCAAGCATTTTCCTATAAATAGGGTGTTTAGGTTAGAATTGAAAATCACACGGCGAAGTTTCTCTCTCTATATTATCGAGCGTATTCTTGTGAGTATTTTGAGTATACTTTGAGTATTGCTAGGCGGTGCAAGTTCCCTTGAAGACTATACCCTTGTGATTCTAGCTTGTAAGTACCGATCTTCGAGGTAAGGGATATTTTTTTTTCGTAATGATATTATTTCTTCAATATCATTATCTTTGAAATGTTGATCCGAAGTTTTTATCAAATTTGGAACTTTTTTTCATATCGGGGTTACTATTCATGGGTTCTTATTCATGAGTTACTTATTCACGAGTTACTTATTCAGCTGAGTTCTTATTCACGAGTTCTTATTCACGCAGTACTATTCATGTAAGCGTGAAGATGTTTTTGTGGAATTTCTATCTTTTGGTGTCTGATTTATTGTTCACGTATATCGGCACTATTCACGATATCTGACCACTATTCACGATATCTGATCTTATTCATGTAAAAATAAAATTTCTTCTTTTCGTCCAAAACATCTATTACGGATAATCGACTCGATTGTATCCATGTTTTGATCATTCTTGAATTTTACACCACTATGATTATTTTTGAGGTATTTTTTGGACGTGGATAAAACCAAGTACGAATCCTTAATCCTTAATCCTTGTCATTTTGTTTCACTGGATTCGTTTCTTTAAAAAAAAAATATTTTTCATCATCCTCAGTCTTAAATGATGATATTATGGAATATCTTTGGCTTGTAGTGCAAAGATGAATGATTTCTTAAGAATATCTTTGGCTGTAGTTCCAAAGATGAATGATTTCTGAAGAATATCTTTGGCCCGTAGTGCAAAGATGAGCAGTGTTTAAATGAACATGACCCGGTGATGAATATCTTTTGCCTATAGTGCAAAGATGAATATTTGATTCAGGATGTATATTGATTGATGTTACTGGGGATAAAAGATAGATTTGACGAACTTTTAAATTCATACATAGAAGATAGTAGTTTGCATTCTCTACTTAACTCTTCTAATGAATTATTATTTCATGCGAATATTGATTTAAAATTTGTTGTCTATTGTATTCTATTAGATTTTTCCTCGTTGAAGACTAACGATAATTTGTTGTATATTATCTTAGTCATAATATTCTTCTTGAAAGCTAGTTGAGCTCACCCTTTTCCTTTTTGTTCCATTTTTCTCGGGGAGGCGAGAATATAAGCGAGTATTTAGTCTGGGGTATGGAATGAAGGTTTTAGAAAGGATTGTTTAGTAGTCCTCACCATTTTTGTAAAATAATGTATCAATAAATGTGATGAGAATTTATTTGAGTATAGATATTGTCAGAAGATAATATTTGTATTCAAACTCATGCTTTAACTGTTGTAATAATAAAGTTGTAGTTGTTTCTGTACCATGTATTGACAACTCAGAATA
Organism: Panax quinquefolius; assembly: GCA_020205615.1. Lineage (NCBI taxonomy): Eukaryota > Viridiplantae > Streptophyta > Magnoliopsida > Apiales > Araliaceae > Panax > Panax quinquefolius. Next base: position 14,516,077 of record CM035172.1, on the reverse strand, counting down.
GGTGATGTATACCTATTTTGGGGGCGTCACATATGTTGTAAAAGTCAACAACCACATCACCCATAATAAGACTCCTCTTATTTATAGATGTGGGCAACCCACCTTAACAATTAAGGAATTGGGATTTATTTAATTAATTAAATTCTTTTAATTAATTAAGCTCCCTAATCTTATTAGGGATAATTAATTAAACTCCTTTAACTAATTTTCCTTCCTAATCCTATTAGGAATAAATGAGAGTACTTATATTAAATTAATTTCTAAACTTTTTTAGAAATTAAAATAATAATAATAATTGTAATAATATTAATAAGACTCCTCTTATTAATTTATATTTAATATTTCTAAAATATTAAATAATAAATATTAAGCTATTTAATTTATTCTATCACCATAGATTAAATTAAATATACATAACATATTATTACGATTATGCCATTAACTTCTTAAATAATTATTCTTCCTTTTATGGTGTGACCCTTTAGGTTCTCCATATTAAACCAGGTTGTGAATAAATCAATTAGAACAATTCTAATCTTATTTAAATAAATAAATTAAACAATTAATTTATTTAAATAAATAATATTTATTCTACAATAGGATAAACCTCCTAATGATCGGCGACTTTCCGGATAATATAGATTTCAACATTAATCATAAAAGAACCTTTGAGTAAATAGTTACTGTATAATTCAATCCTTCCACCATACAATGTCCCAATTAAATATAAGACATGGAATTATTGTCAAGTCTTATTTTATTTAATTATATGTATTTCGACTCTTAAATGCACAACTCAAATAATGCAAATTAGAAACTCCTTTCTAATTTCATTACGCCGCCGCCAAGGACTCTTTGGGTTGTCATTTATCGAATCACATAGGACATTTCTCTTCTTTTACTAGAAGTGGTAGATTCTTTATTGATCATACATTATCTCCATGTACAACTTATTATACCCAAGCATACCCTTTGATATACCCTAAGGGTCTTAAGGAATAAGTCAAAGTATAACTCATCATACACAAGATACTATGATGATCTCAAGTCCAAGGATCACTAGACTACTATCACTACTGAGGAATTCCTATTGACAAGCAAGTAAAACTCCATTAGGTATTCCTTGAGCCACGTTCAATGAACTTATTCTCTAATAAGCACCTACATACTTGCTTTAGTGTCTCCACACAAATGATCGTGAGATCAATCATCCTCATCCAATGAAGCAAGCAACGTATGTACTCAATCTATCCGGATTCACTAATCCCCAATTTAGTAATCCAATGATTGGGAACTATTTTAGTTTTAAGCTTTCTAAGAATTTAGATCTCATTAGAATGATCATCATCATTATTCTAAAAGCATTGCTTAAAACTATGGGTTTATCACATATTATAAAAACAAAGATCATGTAGATAATTGAAAGCCTTTAATAAATTAATACTTTTTATTAATAAATGAATAAGATTGTTACAAAGTATATGCTTTATCATCAAACATGATTGGCTTGTGCATACTACTTTCAATCTCCCACTTGCACTAAAGCCAATCGCCATCAGTATCTTATACTCTTCTTCTCTAAGTGACGATTATCCCTTTGTTGGATAAGCTTTAGTTAATGGATATGTAATCTTGTTCATGAGAGTCCACTATCTCTATAGTGATTTCCCATCTTTCAATGATTCTAATAATCAAATGAAAGTGCCACAACACATGTTTAGATCCAAGATGAGACTTAGGAACTATTCCTAGTTTTGTAATGAACTTTTATCCAAACAATCAACTTGCAGCTTCATTTATAGCTACTTACTTTGTCTTTATCACTAAATCAGCAACTCTTTGCCTTTTTTTTTGAATCTTTCTAATTCACTGCACCACCGATTAAGGTAACACTTTACCTTAAAGTGGATTTTCTGTCGTCTTGGTCTGTTTGAAAAACTTGAGTCTGTTAAACCCTCTAGTTTTAATTTAGACCCACCATAAATACGATCACATCCTTAGTGCCAGTAAAGTACTTTAAGATGTTTTTCACATCTTACGTTGATCTTCTCCGAGAATATGGTGATCGATCAACATCGTGTCTCGTACATTTCATTGCATACATGATATTCTTTCATGCGATCTCTCTTTTATGAGTCTTTGGGGACTATTAAGAGATACACTCCATAGCTCATCAACATGAGACATCTCTTGGAGTTTGCCATGCTAAACGACTTTAGCATCAAATGAATATACGTTCCTTGGGTTAAGTTGAGCATCCTTTTAAATCTATCTATATAGATTTGCATCCCCAATAATGATACTCTTCCCAAATCATTCATGGAGGATTGTTTAGACAACTTTATCTTTCTTGATTGTAGCATTGGTATGTAATTCCTCATCCGTAGTATATCAACATATAATACTAGAAATTTCACGACGCTCCCATCGACCCTTTTGTACACACTAAAACTCTTTACCTCATCAGATGTAACTCGGATCATCATCTTCTATGATGCGTGCCTCATCATCATCACCCATGATGAATCCATACCTCCTAGGTATCTTCAAGATTATTTCGCATTTACGATTTGGCCAGGTACAACAGTCTATCTGTGTTCCTCTTATTTAACTTATAGTGTTTTGTGGTTCTTGAACTCTTCAAGATCTATTATCCTCCCACTAGCCCCTTCAATAATAAACACATTTATCTTAGAAAGGTAGGCGTGTTTCACAACAAACACCTTTTGCTAAGTAGGATTATAGAACATATACCCTAAACTTACTTTAGGATGTCCCACAAATTGTACTTGTCAAATCTTGTCCCAAGCTTATCCTTTGAAATCTTTTCACATAAGTTGGACAACCCCTTATCTTAACATACTTAAGATTAGAATCCTCCCCATCCTTAACTTTTATGGAGTCTTGGAAATGGATTTTGAGGTTACCTTTTCAGTAGATATGCAGCCATTTCTAGGACATGACCCTAGAAGGATACTGGAATGTCGGTAAAATCATTATGGACCGCACCATGTCCAACAATGTATGATTTTTCCATTCAGATACATCAATCCATTATTACGTATCAGGATGTGTCCATTATGAGAAAACCATTTGAGATGATCTAGAAACTTATTGCACAAGTATTTATTCCTTGATCTAATCAAAGAATCTTAATATTTTGTCAATTTGTTTCACTTTTGAATTCTTTGAACCTTTCAAATAATTCACACTTGTATTTCAGCAAATACACACATTCAACTCTTTGAATGATCATCTCCTTTTCTTATACTAATTTGTTCAATATGCAAAATTATTTTCATGTAAGTCAAGTATACAAAATTTATTAAGTAATATTCGATTCTATACAAAACATTATTATTATAAATAGAACAACAATTGTTCTTAATTATAATACCAAAGATTTCATTGTCCAACAATAAAATGGAAATAATATTTTTAACAAGAACCGGAATACAATAACAACTTATTGACTTAATAGATTTGCAGTAGGCATTGCTAAACTATAAGTTTCTACATGGCTAATACGCAAAGAACCTTTGCTTCATTTCCCACACATAGGATTATTTACCTTGTTTAACTTTTTTTACGCTTTCGGTCCTTTCATAAATCTATATTTATGATAACCAAAGTCGGTATCCAATACCCAAGTAGAACCTTGACTTAAAGAAAAATTATTTTAAATCATGAACAAATTTATATTTGTAACCGAAACTTCACTAAGCTTCTTTGGTTAGCTTCTGCAAGATACTTCTCGCAGTTTCTTTCCAGTGTCCAGGCTTATTGCAGTGGAAGTAAACTCCTTTGCTATCCGTATCAGTTTTGTTCTTATTATCCTTTGTTTATGCCTTTCTATTTACCTTCTTTGAATCGTTCTTCTTTTCAGAAGATCCTTTGGCCCCTACCAGTAAGACTTGATCTTTCTTGGTTGGAAAGTGACTCTCAACATTTTTCAATATGTTAAGCAAATCAGCGAGGCTGATATCTAGCTTGTTCATATGAAAAATTCACAACAATTGTGAAAGGAGTTCGGGAGTGAGTGCAAGATCAAATCTTGGCTCAACTCTCCATCCATGACAAAACCCATTGTCCTAATTGATCAATCAAATTGATTATGTTAAGGACTTTTGTGCATCTTGCATCAGAAAGTGTCATTAGTCATTCTAGATCGGAAGAGCTCCTTAGATATCTCGATATCTATCGGCCCTACTTTCCTCACCATCAACTACTTGATGTGCGGGGAATATAGTAGAAGCATCCATAGTTTCATGCCGACGTGAAGCTCGTTACTTTCATAGATCAAAGCATGATGCATTGAGCCAATCGTGCATCATCTTGCCACTTTCTAAAAAAGTAGCAATGTCTTCCTCAGAGGCATTATGCTCGCAACCACTTGAGGATAGGCGTATTAAGGACATAAGATAACTTTTCACCATGAGAACCATTCTCAAATTCCTTAACCAATCCGTTTAATTTGATTGCGGTTAAATAACATCTAATATGTTTCGCGTTGATAGTAATTTAGACATTGTAAAAATCAGTAAATGAATATGTAATTAACAACATTTTAACATACATTTTTTATTAATTACCAAAATAAATTAGGTCTTGTTTTAAATTGGTATCTCCCACTATTTTCTTCAAACTATATTACCCTCAATATATATATAGTTCGGCAAAATCTAATTAAAGATTTGCTAGTGAGAATAAGGATCTCATTTCAAATGTATATAGCCTTGTGGTGACACAACAAACTATATATAAATAAATAGGTAGACAACTTTTGTCAATTATATCAACTATGCAACTCCTTTTCTTTTGCCTCTTAGATTATTTTGATCAAGTGGTGGCACATCCAAGAATCAAAATTATCCAAGTTAAGTCCGACCTAGCACTCCATATATTCAAAAAGAAAAATATCATCCTTGTGGTGACACAACAAAACAATATTGTTCAATTTTCTTTATAAGCATCAAATGTGATAAATTAACATCTTAAATACTTAATACTTGCCTTGTGGTGACACAACAAACTCATATTAAATATTTAATACTCTATTAATTTTATCATGCTAGAAGGCGACGTTCGATATTCCAAATATCTTTGAACGCTTAGGACTTAATATAAAAAATTGAGGGGTTTGTTATTAATTTGTCTCATCTTGTTTAGCGCGCATGCATATATATATATATATAAAATACGCATCATATTAATGAACATGCGAAGCATGTTTGCATAATATATAATATATAAATATAGTATAGCATGCACATATAGAATACTATATTCTACCCAGATTGATTATGGATTTTTATTCTAGTTTGGTTCACTAGAGCCACCAAGTGAACCAAAAGGTCAAACCCTAGGGGTGCAAGAAATAAAATTTAAATATAACTATTACATTTAAACCCGGGCTCCATTACAAACGGGTCTTCAAGCGCTCCTTGTTCTTGATCTCCAATTCTTCAAAATTAATTCTAACTATTCCTATTACAAAACTATTTAAAATAAATAGAAACCTTGATCAGCAGTCAAGGGGAAGTACATAGGAGAGAGATAAAATTTACATTAAGAAAAATTAGAGAAAAGGAGGTACGCAGACCCCATTTAATAAAACCCATACATTCATGCATCCAACTAAAATAAAATCCAATCGCATTGGTCAATAGTCCATAATCAATCCCATTTATTATAATACACATCATCATATGCATCAATAAATAACGTTCATCTTATGAATAATAAACATTTAATATATATATTGATATCATTTAATGGGCAAATTTAGTTAGTATAAAATCTATTTTTGAATCAAAATAAACTCCTTTATTTTAATCCAAATTTAAATCAAAATAAAACTATTTTATTTTAATTTATCCAATTTTGAATAAAATAAACTATTTTATTTTAATCAAAATCTTTAATCAAAATAAACTCCTTTATTTTAATTAATTATGGAATCCAATTCTATGTAAAAAAAAATTATTAAAGGAAACACGAATTATCTTTTCCTATTCACAAATAAACTCATTTATTTTGAATAATATGAAATCTTATTTCATATTTAAATAAACTCCTTTATTTAAGGAAACACGGATTTTCTTTCCTATTCACAAATAAACTCCTTTATTTTGAATAATATTAAATCTAATTTCATATCTAAATAAACTCCTTTACTTAAGGAAAGACCGATTCTTTTTCCTATTCACAAATAAACTCTTTTATTTTGAATAATATGAAATCTTATTTCATATCTAAATAAACTCCTTTATTTAAGAAAAAATAGAATCCAATTTCAACTCCAATTAGTTAGCATGGAATCCAATTCCAACTCTAATTAGTTAAGCATGAAATTCTAATTTTAAAATTAAAATAAACTCTTTTATTTTAATATTAAAATAAATCTTTTATTTTAAAATTAAAATAAACTTTTTATTTTAATTATAAAATAAATGAAAATATATATATAATAATAATAATAATAACCGAATATTATAATATATATATATATATATATCAGAACTTCCTAGATTTCCGTGCATGAATCTCAAAAAAAAATCATGCAAGCTCCTAAAAATCATGCAAGTTCCTGTCTTTTTTTTTTTTTTTTTCACAAAACCGCTGTCTTGTTATCATGTTGCTTTATTTTTTTTATTTTTTTTAGAAGCATTCATGTGACGTGCTTCATACAAACGATAAAGCAATCATGCAAAAAAAAAAATATTGTACCGTGATACTGACTTTGATGCCACTGTTAGGTTTGTAATATTCAAGAACGCAATCAAATTGCAAAAATAAGCGGAAACGTGTAAAAATCAGAGTTTTAAAATTTTACAAACCATATACCCGGATCACCCTTTATGCACAATTATTAATTAAACGAAAAGATAAAGAATAAAATCATACCTGAAGATCGAGCTTCCTGTACAAGTTCACCTCCAAATCCTTTCGCGCGCAACTTGAATTCACATAGGGTTTAGTTCCTTCCCTTGATCAACGTTAGCCACCCTAGTGTTTGGCCTCTAGAGGTGATCCACTAAGGAAGAAAAAGATTCAAGAAGATGGGTGGTTGGCTAAACCCTAGTTTTTCTATCTCTATAGAAAAAGAACGTACTCTCCCAACTATTGGAATTACGTATGTTGTAAAAGTCAACAACCACATCACCCATAATAAGACTCCTCTTATTTATAGATGTGGACAACCCACCTTAACAATTAAGGAATTGGGATTTATTTAATTAATTAAATTCTTTTAATTAATTAAGCTCCCTAATCTTATTAGGGATAATTAATTAAACTCCTTTAACTAATTTTTCTTCCTAATCCTATTAGGAATAAATGAGAGTACTTATATTAAATTAATTTCTAAACTTTTTTAGAAATTAAAATAATAATAATAATTGTAATAATATTAATAAGACTCCTCTTATTAATTTATATTTAATATTTCTAAAATATTAAATAATAATTTTAAGCTATTTAATTTATTCTATCACCATAGATTAAATTAAATATACATAACATATTATTACGATTATGCCATTAACTTCTTAAATAATTATTCTTCCTTTTATGGTGTGACCCTTTAGGTTCTCCATATTAAACCTATTGTGAATAAATCAATTAGAACAATTCTAATCTTATTTAAATAAATAAATTAAACAATTAATTTATTTAAATAAATAATATTTATTCTACAATAGGATAAGCCTCCTAGCGATCAACGACTTTCCGGATAATATAGATTTCAACATTAATCATAAAAGAACCTTTGAATAAATAGTTACCGACAATTCAATCCTTCCACCATACAATGTCCCAATTAAATATAAGACATGGAATTCTTGTCAAGTCTTATTTTATTTAATTATATGTATTTCGACTCTTAAATGCACAACTCAAATAATGCAAATTAGAAACTCCTTTCTAATTTCATTCTCGCCGCCAAGGACTCTTTGGGTTGTCATTTATCGAATCACATAAGACATTTCTTGCTTTAGTGTCTCCACACAAATGATCGTGAGATCAATCATCCTCATCCAATGAAGCGAAACAACGTATGTACCAATCTATCCGGATTCACTAATCCCCAATTTAGTAATCCAATGATTGGGAACTATTTTAGTTTTAAGCTTTCTAAGAATTTAGATCTCATTAGAATGATCATCATCATTATTCTAAAAGCATTGCTTAAAACTATGGGTTTATCACATATTATAAAAACAAAGATCATGTAGATAATTGAAAGCCTTTAATAAATTAATACTTTTTATTAATAAATGAATAAGATTGTTACAAAGTATATGCTTTATCATCAAACATGATTGGCTTGTGTGCATACTACTTTCAGACCAGTAACGAAATCCATGGTAATGTGCTCCCACTTCCATTCTGGAATTTCAAGTGGTTGCAATGGACCTTTTGGTACTTGATACTCCGCCTTGACTCGTTGACACGTTAGACACCTTGAGATAAACATCGTTATCTCTCTCTTCATATTGCCCCACCAAAATGTATGTCGAAGATCATGATACATTTTGGTACTCCCAAGATGGATTGCAAACGGTGTGTTGTGCGCCTCCATCGTGATATTATACTTTAAATCAGGGTCGTTAGGAACACAAAGTCTGGAGTTGACTCCAAGTATTCCTTATTCATCGATTCTTGCTTCCGGCATCGCACCTTCTTGCACTTTCTTTCTCATACGCATCAGCTCCGGATCTGTAACTTGAGCAACTTTAATTTTATCAATTAAAGTCGGTTCTACTAGTATATTTGCCATCATCACGTGGGTCCCTGGAGTCTTTATCTCTATCTCCATCCTTTGCAAGTCATACAAAATAGGCCTTTGCGTTAACAATATTGCACTCGCATTCCGCGATATGATCTTTCTACTCAATGCGGCCGCCTACCACGTTCGCTTTTCCAAGATGGTATTGGATGGTATGATCATAATCTTTCACGATTCAAGCCAACGTCATTGTCGCATGTTGAGTTCCTTTTGAGTGAAGAAATATTTGAGGCTTTTATGATCCGTAAAGATCTCCACTTTCTCCCCATACAAGTAATGCCTCCAAATCTTTAGTGCGAAGACAACAAACCGCCAACTCTACAGATCATGAGTTGGATAATTCCTCTCATATTATTTGAGTTGTCGTGAGGCATAGGCTATGACTTTCCCATGTTGCATGAGAACACATCCTAATCCTTTGCTCAAGCATCACTTTGTAGATGACAAATCCTCCGAACCGGATGGTATTGTCGAACAGTCTTTGAAATGAGTCTCCTCTTGAGTTCTTGAAAACTCTTCTCACATTCCTCTCGCTCAATCGAACTTTGTATCTTTTCGAGTCATTTGAGTTAATGGAGTAGCGATTCGAGAAAACCTTCTACGAATCTCTCGATAATAACCGGTAACCCGAGAAAGCTACGCATTTCTATTCATCGATTTAGGTTGCTCACGACTTTGAATAGCTTCAATCTTTCTTTGGGTCAACAGATATTCCATGACTTGATACCACGTGCCCTAGGAATGCTACTTCCTCAAGCCAAAACTCGTATTTCTTCAACTTGGCATAAGGCTTGTATTCACGAAGCTTTTGGAGTATCAGCCTCAAGTGTTCCTCATGATCTTCACGGCTTTTGGAATAAATAAGGATGTCATCAATAAAGACGACCACAAAGTGATCTAAATATTCCTTGAATCCTCAGTTCATCATATCCATGAAGGCAACATGAGCATTAGTCAATCCAAAGGACATGACTAGGAATTCATAATGCCGTCTGCAGGAGTTACGAAAGCCGTCTTTGGAATGTCATCGGTTCTAATCTTCAATTGGTGATATCCGGAACGAAGATTAATCTTTGAAAAGAATTTGGCTCCTTGCAACTGGTCAAATAGGTCATCAATACGTGGAAATGGGTACCTATTTTTGATGGTGACATGATTCAACTCCCGATAATCAATACAAAGTCGCATACTCCCATCTTTCTTCTTCACGAATAAAACAGGAGCACCCCAAGGAGAAGTACTAGGACGAATAAAGCCAATGTCTAACAATTCCTGCAGTTAAGTTTTTAACTCCTGAAGTTCAATAGGAGCCATTCAATATGGGGATTTAGAAATGGGTTTTGTACCGGGTTCAAGGTCGATACAAAATTCAATTTCACGCTCTGGGGGTAAGCCAGGAAGTTCTTCAGGGAATACGTTAGGAAATTCATTAACAATAGAAATATTATTCAAAACTGACGTAATTTTATTTAGATCTGTGACATGAGCTAAGAAAGCTTAACATCCGTTTTTCAATAAACGAATAGCTTTATGGCTTGAGATGACAGTGATTGATTTTAATGGTTTGGTTGCTTGAATTCGCATAATAGGTCGATTAGGAATATGAAAGCTAACAACCTTACGAAAATAATCAATTTTTGCATGATGAGTAGTTAACCAATAAATCCCTAGAATTACATCAAATGCAAGTATTTTTAATGCAATAAGATCGACGGTGTAATGTGGGTACCAACTTGAACCAAATAAGACTTATAAACCGTGGATGTAATGAAGGTTTCTCCCAACGGAGTTTCCACAGATATAAGTCAAAGTCTAATTTCTTGAGTCAAATTTAATCGTTGGTAGCAGTAGGAGAAATAAAAGAATGGGTAGAACCCAGATCAAATAAAGTATAGACTTATTTAGAGTTTATGATAAGCTTACTCGTGATGACCTCATTCGGGTTCCTTACTTTCCGGGAGGTCACAACAAACGCCTCCTCAGACTACCGGCTTTGACTTTTTACGGGGAATGACCTTTGGTGCCTCCATCCTAGTGAATTTGTCTTGGTGAACGACAAAAATCGGGCTAAGTGACCTTTTCTTCCACAATTATAACATGCTTTGGATGGCATCGCATAATTTGGGTGATGTGTCCCTCCCTCCGCATTTGAAGCATATGATAGTGGTCTTTCTCCTTCCTTAACAACGGATCTTTGGTCTTGGCGTCTTTCCATAATTGTTGAATCTCCTCTTCTTGAAATGTCCATTCTTATTGTTTTGGCCCTGATTACCACCAAGTGGTTACCATTTCGCCCGTTGATTCCCTCCACGCTTGTTGTCACCGCTCGATGGATCGCTCTCCTTTGGGATTATCATTTTGCTTACCGCTCTCTTTTGGTTGCGTTGACTCGTTATCGCGCTCCACCAACTAAGCCCTATTTACAACATGTGAATACAAACACAGTTTATGAGAAATAAGATGTTGACGTATCTCCGGCTTCAAACCTCTTAAAAATATTCGCGCCATTCTCTCTTCATTATCCGAAGTGAAGTCGGGCTTAAACCGGAATAACTCCGCAAATTTTGCCTCGTATTGCGACACGGTCATAATGTTTTGCTCCAATTTGATAAACTCCACCTCCTTCATGTGACGAATACTATCGGGAAAGTATTTTTCGTTGAACAGCTATTGGAACTTCTCCCAAGAAATCTTTTACGGCAGGTTGAGTACGTTTTACCGATTCCCACCAGTAATCTGCCTCTCCGCGCAACATAAAGGCGACAAAGGGAACCTTTTGCTCCTCGGAACATCACAAGATATCAAATATCTTGGTTATCTGCTTTATCCATGCTTCCGCCATAAGTGGTTTTGGCTCTCCCTTAAACTCCGGTGGTCCCAGCTCCTTGAACTTAGCGGTGACCGCCCGAGAGTTTCCAGTTTTTCCACCTACATTTTGGACAAGAGCAGCTCTCGCCTGCTGTTGCATGAATTGCATAAAGCCTCTGAACAATCCATCATTCATCATTTGGTCAGTGTTGTTGTTTGCATGAGGATTGTCGCCTTCCTGATGCACATTCTCCTGATTATTAATATGTGGAGACTCAACGGTCTCTTGTGCTCCATTGCTATTCTCAACATTTTCGAATGTCATTTTCAAATACTGCCACAAAACAAAGGTTAATTGACATATAACATAATATCTCTAAACTCTGACCAACCAATTTAAATACAAAATAAATTTAAGTAGATCATACTAGCGAAGGAATTCCCCGTCTCTCCCCTCATAGTTCTAGTCTCACATCTTAGCAGGATCATATCCCTAAGCTTTGATACCAATTTGTGACGCCCCAAAATTAGGTATACATCACCCATCTTGGGTCGCATGACATACAGTATGTAATTCAAATGCAACTTACTAATACAACTATCGTGTATAATACGACAAAACATAAATCGTGAGTTTGAATACAAATATTGTCTACTAGAGATTATACAAACTCAAAAGGAGTCCTCATTACAATTATTATCACACTTTCACAGAATAGTGAAGACTACTAATGCTATCCTACGGACCATCACTCCGCTTCCGACTCGCCCCCCGCCTATATTCTCATTTCTGAAGAGAATAAATGTGAAAGAAAGGGTGAGCTCAACTAGCCCAATAAGAAATATTATGACTAAGATAATGCAGAATAAATTATCATTAGTCTCCAACAATGTTAAACTGATAAAATATAATAGACATCAAGTTTAACTGCAGCGGAACAAGCAATCCATTAAAAGAGTCAAGTAGAAAATATAATCTACTATCTTTTATGATTAAAAAGGTTTTTCATCACTGTTATCGCTGAGACTTAGCTTAATAAATATTCCACATCATCGAATCACCCCTGCACTACGGCCAAGGATATTCTTTAGTATCACGACCATAATTTTCCATGCACTACGGGCCAAGAATATTTGTGTATTCATTAATGGTCATGATCATGCCAACAACTGTCCATCAATGCACTACGAGCCAACGAGGACTTTTACCACATCATTTGTAATATTACGGCCATGATTATACCGAATAATCCTCAGTCATAATCATACCAAGTCCATCTATGCACCTCAAAGCCACAGATGACTTTCAACATAATATAAACATGAGGATGATGACAATGATATAAGAATTCAATAAAACAAGTTCAAGAATTAATTTGTCCAAGAACTACTAATGTCCAAATTGTCAACACGATATCGCTTTGTAGAGTAAAATTCTAGAATAATCGGAAGAATATTTCTATGAAAGAATCTTTGGATGAAGCGCAAATATCAAGGATATTCTCGCTAATTTCATGGAGTATAGAAGTCAAAACTTTAACCAACCGAGTATAATAAAGAATGGAATAACAAAAGAAATCACCATGCATGCGGTACTTGAATGATGTGTTATTCCAACAGAATACTAAATAATCGGAACCGTGTCAAAGTAAATTCGACCGGCAGGATGTTCCAAATGAATAATAAAGAATGGAATAACAACGAAATCACCATGCATGCGGTACTTCGCATGTAAAAGTTATTCCAAAGAATACTAATAAGGGCGGAATCAGTCCGCCAGAAAACGCATGCATGCAGGATATTCCATCGAATAATAATAATAAAGGCGGAACCAGTCCGCCAGTAAAACGCATGCATGCAGGATATTCCAATAGAATAATAAAGGCGGAATCAGTCCGGCGTAAAACGCATGTGATGTGATATTCCAATGTAATATAGTAAAGACGGAATAATAGAAGAATGTCACCAAGTATAGGGTAGACCGCGTATACAGGTTATTACAACAGAATAATAAGCAATGGAATAACAACACTTCTCTTCATGAATAAGAAAGAATAACACCCTTACGAATACAACAAATAATATTCCCTACCTTAAGAAGAAGAATCTTTGGATATATAAGTAGTGAAGTAGCGAGAATACTTTCTTCTTTCTCTATAGTTTATCTACAGAGTTCAATGAATTCGTAAGAAAATAATGAAGGAATGAGCTTCTATTTATAGAAAAATGGATAAGATAGTAACTAACTCATGAACGGTCCAGATTGATTTACTTTAATCTGACTATCCATATTTAAAGCAAAATCTTTTAAATAAAATATAATATATTCTATTTATAATCTAATAAAATGAATAACTTTATAAAAGATTTTACTATGCAAACACTATTCAGAACCTTTATGCAAACACTATGCATAATAAAATATAATATATTTTAATTATTGTCTAATAAAGCAGATAGCTTTATAAAAGTATTACATTTTTTATATAAAAAGATTTTACTATGCAAAACACTATATCTGCATAATCGTAAGACCGAAAATTTTTAAATAAAAGGAATTTCCTTTATTTATTATTTTGAAATAGTAAGGGTTGATTTGATTAATGTGGATAGTTAAGGGTTAAATACTGTAAATATTTCAAAATAAGCAAGTGGTTATAAAATATTCATTATCGCTTGGGAATATTCGTTTGGTCGTGGAATATTAATGCTTTGTCGGGGAATATTCGTGCAATGACCTTTTTGACCCATGTGTGGGCCCCATAACGAAAGCGATTGGATGAAGAAAACGACAAATATAAGTTGTTTTTAAATAACTGGCGTAGTTATTTACAGATTATATTGTTGGAATACCGGTGGTTAAAACACACTAATACGCGTTGTTCAACAAGAAGACACCAGTATTGCACCAATTATTGATTCTTACGTAAGAAGGCACTACTCAATAATGGTTATGGTAATTATCGCTCAAAGATTTTATTGAGTTAATAATTCTTTGCGTTGATATTTTATATTCTTTGTTGTTTCAATAATTCATCATACACGGTATTTTTTTATTATCAAGCAATAATTCATATTATCTGAATAATATTATTAGATAACATTATTGGCAATGTCTAGAAAGTTCTGTCTAAAGAGAGGTTTGGTCACCTAATTGCGCGCCAGTAAGAAGAAATTCTTATTGGAAAGCCCCCTTCCTGTGGCGCACTGGTCATCGATATTGTGATTACAGTAATATTATTTATGAATAATTAATTATTGATTTATATGATGAGGAAAATATTGATTTTATGTGGATATAGATGGAGAAAATTTTAAAATGACAATTGTTGAAAATTAATATTTTATCTTTTTCTGATAAAATAATTCATTTAAATATATTATTTTAATAATATATTAACGGTGATATTTTTACAACGAATGTGGGATATATGAGTATACGAGGAGGAAGAGTATTTTTGTTGCAATAAATGTTTAAAACATGTTAAACATGTCATGGACCCCATTTATCGATGAAATTTGATTATACTTTGTAAAATCGCTTGCTTATGGATTTCGGTCAATTTCTATTTGGAATTTGGAAAAACTTTCTTCTGCAAAGTTGTAGAGAATTGAAATTCCTATAAAAACTCGCGAGATTCGAATTTTCTGATGAAAGGGCTATTTATTATGAATTATTGAAGTTCAAGTTCAAATAATTGATTTTGGGAGTTTAAAATATTTTTTGTAAGAAAAACGTTTTTAATTGTAATTGAGTGGCTCACATGTGTTATAAATGATCTGAAATCAGTATCAATAAATGTGATGAGGATTTATTTGAGTATAGATATTGTCTAGAAGATAATATTTGTATTCAAACTCACAGTTTTACTGTTGTAATAATAAAGTTGTAGTCATTATATCTAATCATAAAACTATTCGCTTATTAAAAACGGATGTCAAGCTTTCTTAGCCCATGTTATGAATTTGAATAAAGACACGCCAAATTTGAATAATATTCTGTTGTTATCGACTTTCCGACGATTTCTAGAAGAACTTCCGGTGCTTTCCCCGTAACGTGAAGTTGAATTCTTTATTGATCTTGAACCTGGTACAAAGCCCATTTCTAAAACCCCATATCGAATGGCTCCTATTGAACTTCAGGAGTTAAAGGTCCAACTACAGGAATTGTTGGACATCGGTTTCATTCGGCCCCAAGACATCTCCTTGGGTGTGCCTGTTTTATTTGTAAAGAAAGAAAGACGGAGTATGCGACTTTTGTATTGACTATCTGGAATTGAACCATGTCACCATCAAGAATAGGTATCCTCTACCTCGTATTGATGACTTGTTTGACCATTTGCAAGGGGCACAATTCTTTTCAAAATCGATCTTCGATTCGGATATCATCACCAAGATTAGAATCGAGGATATTCCAAAAGACCGCCTTGTAACTTCGGTATGGGCATTATGAATTCTTAGTCATGTCTTTCGGACTAACTAATGCTCCCGCGCTTTCATGGATATGATGAACCGAGTATTCAGGAATATTTGGATCAATTCGTTGTTGTCTTTATTGATGACATCCTCATATATTCCAAAAGCCGTGAAGATCATGAGCACCATTTGAAGTTGGTACTCCAAAGGCTTCGTGAAAACCAACTATATGCCAAATTGAAGAAATGCGAGTTCGGCCGAGGAAGTAGCATTCCTTGGGCGCGTGGTGTCGAAACATGGAGTATCTGTTGATCCGCCAAGATTGAAGCAATACAAAGTTAGAACAAACCAAAGTCGGTGGATCAAGTATGTAGCTTTTGGGCTTATTTGGTTATTATCGGAGATTCGTGGAAGGGTTTTCTCGAATCGCTACTCCATTAACTCGCCTAACTCGAAAGGATACAAAATTCGTTTGGAGCGAAGAATGCGAGAAAAGTTTCCAAGAGCTTAAGAGGAGACTTATTTTAAGACTGTTCTAACAATACCATCCGGTTCGGATGGATTTGTTATCTCTGATGATGCTTCGGCAAAAGGTTAGGATGTGTTCTCATGCAACGTGGGAAAGTCATAGCCTATGCCTCGCGACAACTTAAAGAGTATGAGAGGAATTATCCTACTCATGATCTAGAGTTGTCGCATCAATGTTTGCGCTAAAAATATGGAAGCACTATCTATATGGGGAGAAAGTGGAGATATATTCGCACCATAAAAGCCTTAAATATTTCTTCACTCAAAAGAACTCAACACGCGGCAAATGACGTTGGCTCGAGCTATTGAAAGACTACGACCACACTATTCAATACCATCCCGGTAAAAGCGAGCGTGGTGGTGACGATTGAGTAGAAGATCATATGCTTGAACGAAAAGTGCGATGATGTCAAGTATAATGACAGAGCCAACTTTAATAGAAAAGTTAAGGTTGCTTTCGAGCCACCGGGCTTGAGCCGATGCGTATGAAGAAGAAAGTACAAGAAGGAGCTATTCCTAAGCGAGAATTGATGAAGAAGGAATACTTGAGTCCACTCTAGACTTTGTGTTCCTAACGACTCGATTTAAAGTACAAGATTATGATGGAGGCACACAATACGCCATTTGCAATCCATCACGGAAGTACTAAAATGTATCGTGATCTTGACATACATTTTGGTGGAACAATATGAAGAGAGAGAGATTGCACAGTTTATCTCGATGTGTTTAACTCGCCAACGTGTAAAGGCAGAGCATCTTGTACCTAAGGGTCATTACAACCACTTGAGATTCGGAATGGAAGTGGGAACACATTACTATGGATTTCGATTTACGGGTCTTCCTACGGTTTCTCAAGGCATCAATGCTATTTGGGTTATTGTTGATAGATTAACCAAGTCCGCTTTCATTTCTTGCCGATACGGAGACTTATTCCTTGAACGTCTCTTGGTAGTATGTACGTGAATGAGATTGTGAGGTTGCATGGCATGCATGTATCCATAGTTTTGGATCGTGACCCAAGATTCACTTCAAGATTTTGGGTTAGCTTGCAAAAAGCTATGGGCACGGATTTGCGATTTAGTTAAGCATACCATCCCCAAACAGACGGACAATCGGAGAGGACTATTCAAACTCTTGAAGATCTATTAAGACACTGTGTCCTAGACTTCAAGGTAGTTGGGATAAGTATTTACCATTGGTGGAATTCTCCTACAACAAATGATTATCGTGCAAGTATAGGTGTGGCTCCATTTGAAGCATTATATGGACGAAAATGTCGTTCTCCAATATGTTGGGATGAGGTGGGTGAAGCAACATTGTTGGGACCCGAAGTTAAGACGTATATGACTCACCGAAAAGATCCAAATGATTCGACAACGATATACAAAGCCAAGCACAAGATCGACAAAAGAGTTATGCGGATCTTCATCGAAAGGACGTGGAATTTAATGTATGGGATCATGTATTGTTGCGAGTTGCTCCGTGGAAGAGAGTTACAAGATTTGGGAAGAGAGAAAAGCTCAATTCACGATTTATTGGTCCATTTCAAATTCTCGACCGAAAGTAGGAAATGTAGCCTATATAGACTTTGCGTTACCTCGAAAGTATGTCTCGTGTTCATAATGTGTTTCACATATCCGTACTTTGTAAATATGTGAAAGACCCAGAACCACGTTATTGAAAGTTAGAACCCAGGACGAGATAATAGAAGACTTAACGTATGAGGAGGTACTGTCAAGATCTTGGATAGGAAGGAGCATGTCCTACGCCAGAGAAAGGTCATACCACAAGTTAAAGTTTTGTGGAGGAATCATGCTATAGAGAAATGACACGGGAATTGGAAAGCGGAAATGAAAGCGAGGTATCCTCACCTTTTGAAAACACCAGTACGATCACGCCAATTTCGAGGACGAAATTTCATAAGGAGGGAGGTTGTAAGACCCCAAAATTTTTAAATAAAAAGGAATTTCCTTTATTTATTATTTTGAAATAGTAAGGGTTGATTTGATTAATGTGGATAGTTAAGGGTTAAATACGCAAATATTTCAAAATAAGCAAGTGGTTATAAAATATTCATTATCGTCGGGGAATATTCGTTTGGTCGTGGAATATTAAAGATCGTACTGTCTGAGAATATTCGTACGACGGCGCAGCCATGTGTGGGCCCCATAACGGAAAGCGATTGGATGAAGAAAACGACAAATATAAGTTATTTTTAAATAACGGCGTAGTTGTTACCGTTAATACTGTTGGAATACCCGGTGGTTAAAACACACTAATACGCGTTGTTGAACAGTAGCACACGGTATTGCACCAATTATTGATTCTTACGTAAGAAGGCACTACTCAATAATGGTTACGATAAATTATTGCTCAAGATTTTATTGAGTTAATAATTCATGCGATGATATTTTATATTCTTTGTTGTTTCAATAATTGTCATTACACAAGATTTTTTCATTATCGAAGCAATAATTCATATTATCGAATAATATTATTAGATAACATTATTGGCAATGTCTAGAAAGTTACATCTAAGGAGAGGTTTGGTCACTTAATTGCGCTGCGCCATGAAGAAGAAATTCTTATTGGAAAGCCCCTCTTCCTTGAACCCGCGCACGGTTGTCAATATTGTGATTTACGTAATATTATTTGTGAATAATTAATTATTGATTTATATGATGAGGAAAATATTGATTTTATGTGGATATAGATGGAGAAAATTTTAAATGACAATTGTTGAAAATTAATATTTTATCATTTTCGATAAAATAATTCATTTAAATATATTATTTTAATAATATATTAACGGTGATATTTTTACAACGAATGTGGGATATATGAGTATACGAGGAGGAAGAGTATTTTTGTTACAATAAATGTTTAAAACATGTTAAACATATCGGTGGACCCCATTTATTGACTGAAATTTGATTATAGCCTGTAAAATCGCCCGTTTGTGGATTTCGGTCAATTTCTATTTGGAATTTGGAAAAACTTTCTTCTGCAAAGTTGTAGAGAATTGAAATTCCTATAAAAACTCGCAAGATTCGAATTTTCTGATGAAAGGGCTATTTATTATGAATTATTGAAGTTCCGAAGCTCCGAAATAATTGATTTTTGGGAGTTTAAAATATTTTTTGTAAGAAAAACGTTTTTTGTTGTAATTGAGTGGCTCACATGTGTTATAAATGATCTGAAATCAGATTTCTAAGGTGGGCTTGAATATTTTTAAGAAATATTATTATTTTATTAAATTTTCTGCTTTGGTGTTCTAAGCATTTTCCTATAAATAGGGTGCTTAGGTTAGAATTGAAAATCACACCGTAAATCAAGTTTTTCTCTCTATATTATCGAAGCGTATTCTTGTGAGTATTTTGAGTATACTTTGAGTATTGCTAGGCGGTGCAAGTTCCTTCAAAGACTATACCCTAGATTCTAGCTAAGTCTTGATCTTTCGAGGTAAGGGATATTATTTTTTTTCGTAATGATATTTTTTCTTCAATATCATTATGTTGAAATGTTGATCTGAAGTTTTATCAAATTTGGAACTTTTTATGTCGTAAGGTTACTATTCATGGGTTACTATTCATGAGTTCTTATTCACGAAGTTCATTATTCACGAATTCTTATTCATGAAAGTACTATTCATTAAGCGTGAAGATGTTTTTTGTGGAATTTCTATCTTTTGGTGTTTGATTCTTATTCACGATATCGGCACTATTCACGATATCTGACTATTCATTCGAAAAATAAATTTTTTTCTTTTCGTCCAAAACATCTATTCGGATACTAACTCGATCAGATCCATGTTTTGATCATTCTTGAATTTTACATCACTATGATTATTTTTGAGGTATTTTGGACGTGGATAAAACCAAGTACGAATCCTTAATCCTTAATCCTTGTCATTTTGTTTCCTTTGGATTCGTTTCTTTAAAAATATATTTTCATCATCCTCGGTCTTAAATGATGATATTATGGAATATCTTTCGGGCTGTAGTGTAAAGATGAATGATTTCTTAAGAATATCTTTGGCCCAGTAGTAAAAGATGAATGATTCTGAAGAATATCTTTGGCCCGTAGTGCAAAGATGAGCAGTGTTTAAATGAACATGACTAATCGATGAATATCTTTGGCTCAGAGTTAAAAGATGAATATTTAATTCGGATGTATATTGATTGATGTTACAGGATAAAAATAGGCGATGAACTTTTAAATTCATACATAGAAGATAGTAGTTTGCATTCTCTACTTAACTCTTCTAATGAATTATTATTTCATTGCGAATGAATATTGATTTAAAATTTGTTGTCTATTGTATTCTATTAGATTTTTCCTGTTGAAGACTAACGATAATTTGTTGTATATTATCTTAGTCATAATATTTTTTCTTGAGCTAGTTGAGCTCACCCTTTTCTTTTTGTTCCATTTTTCTCGGGAGGCGAGAATATAGCGAAAGCATGCAGTCGGGGTATGGAATGAAGGTTTTAGAAAGGATTGTTTAGTAGTCCTCACCATTTTGTAAATAATGTATCAATAAATGTGATGAGGATTTATTTGAGTATAGATATTATCAGAAGATAATATTTGTATTCAAACTCACGCTTTCTTGTTGTAATAATAAAGTTGTAGTTGTTTACGTACCATGTATTGACAACTCGAATGAGTGATGTATACCTATTTTGGTGGCGTCACGGATACCTTTATGCAACACTATCATAATAGAATATAATATATTCTATTTATAGAATAACTTTATAAAAGTATTCTATTTTATATAAAAGATTTTTCGTATTATTACATTAATAATACCAACAAAACCGAGTGACTTATTACGTAAGCATCAATAATCAATACGCAGTACTACTATGCAACCACGCCAGACATCGCATTTCTTTAACACCGGGTGTTTCAACAGCTTACAAGTAAAACTTTTAGTTATTTTCATAAAGTATTTTTTATCGTTTTTCAATCCGATAATAATTCCGTTGTGGGGTCCACCAATGATTGTGCTGTTATCTGAATATTCTCTATTAAAACGAATATTCCCTAACCAATCGAATATTATATAACAACTTGCGTACTTTGTAAAATTTATAAATATTACCCACAACTATAACATTATATCAATTTCACTCCATAATATTCAAAAATAATATTTATAGAAAATAATCTTTATTCAAAAAGTTGGGATTTTACATATTGCTCTTTGAGATTAAGTGCGATTGTTGATTATATTATTTTTATTATCATATATAACATTTTATAACCACGATGTTGAAATTCTCTTTCACTGAGTATAAAGATGGGTAGATTATTGGTATGATCATGATTGGGGTTCTCTTTGGCCAAGAGTGAAAAGTTGAATTGATCTGTATGATCATGACCATTGAATTTATAATTGAATATATTTAGCTTAAGTGCAAAGGTGAAATAATTAACATGGTTATAATTATTGTTTATATAAATTCTGAAATGATTATATATTTCTTTGAGATATTAATATATTTGGCCTGTAGTGCAAATATGAACTGTTGATGAATATATTTGGCCTGTAGTGCAAATATGAACTATTAATGAATATATTTGGCCTGTAGTGCAAATATAAACTGTTGAGGAATATCTTTGGCCTGTAGTGCAAAGATGGTTTGTTGATGAATATCTTTGGCCCGTAGTGCAAAGATGACATGTTGTTGAATATCTTTGGTCGTAATGCAAAGATGGTCTGTTGAAGAATATCTTTGGCCCGTAGTGCAAAGATGAATTTATTAGTATGATTATGAACAGAAAATGTGATTTGGTATAACCATGATCTTTGATGTTTCAGGTGAAGATAGGTTATGAAAATTATCTTCGTCCTGGATGAGAAGAGGAATTTAGAACCACAATTATGATTATGAGTTATTCATATGATTGTGGAAAGGAACTGTTGAGTGATGTTACAGGAATAAAACATTGTTGGTGGATTTTTAACATGGAGAAGATAATAGACTTTATGGTCTATTCGACTCTTCTAATGGATCGCTTCGTTCATTGAACTATGGTTGAAATTTTTTATCATCTACCATATGTTCTAAATCTACGATTTATTCTTGATGAAGGCTATTGATAATTTAATTATCTTTAGTCATGATATTCTTTTATTGAGCTAGTTGTGTTTCACCCTTTTGCTTCACAATTCCTTTCTGTAATAAAAGTGTAAATTGAGTCAGTGGGGGATAACAGGGAATATAACGGTGGTCTATAGTTGTTGAGGGTGAGGCGTAACCCAACGTTGGAAGGGTGTTTTATCACTATCATACAAGATATCTAATGACATACAACCTCGTATCATCATAAGAGCGAGGATGTGCTCATCCATTTCTTTGAGTATATATATCTGAGCACTACCTATATAATCTTGGTGTTTGTTTGAAGTATAATTTCAATTAGAGACAATGGAGATAATGATATGTCAAGAGAAGACTTACCATTGGGAAGAATATGATAGTAATCTTCTTGTTTTTCTTTGGGGTTTATTCGGGTCAACCAAGGATAATTCTCGTATATATGATATCTATCATAACCTGTACGCAGCGTGGTCTCCCATGTATACGAATGTTTTCTTGAGCACTTTCCAAAGATTCTAATTTCTAAAACAGTTTTTGACTATACCTTTATGTAAGGTGTCATTGTGAGGTGCTGTCCACGGTTGGGACATGTGTCACATTTGGTATATATTTGTATCCAAACTCACAACATATGTGTTGTTGTATTTTGTACAACAATTATTGTAATAAAGTTGTAGTTATTTTCTGTACCATGTATTTGGCGACTCAGAATAGATTGGATGGTATGGACCTATTTTGGGGTTGTCACATGAATAAAATATATAAAATTTAAAAGATAAAAGATTAATTTTTTTAATAGTTGATTAAGTACTGTTTTCTAATAAAACTTAGATATATATATTTTAAAATTTGTTTATAAAAATAATTCTACTATCACATAAAAAAAATTCACATAATACTTACATACACAAATATGCATATTTGTGGGTTCCGTATGACCCGCAGTATGCATGTGTGTATATAAATTTTTTTTATGTGATAATATTTGTTCTAGAAAAATGAAGAAGGAACATATATTTATGGAGAGAGAAATTGATAGATAGATACTTCCTCCGTCCTTATTTAAATGATATTTTAAATTTTTTATTTGTCTCTAATTAATTGACGGATGTTCAAATCTAGGAGAATTAATGATAATTTTTTTAAAATTACCCCTCATTATTCTACCTATTTTTTTAGTACTTTAAACTCTTGTGCTATGATAAATTAATGATTTAAGGGTATTATAGACAATTGAATACTATATTTATTACTTTCCAATCATTATCTTAATTCTTGTATTCATCTCTAAAATGTCATTTAAATAGGGATGGAGGGGAGTCCTTCTAGGGGAACATTTTTTTAGTGACATTTCTAGTGACATTTTTTTTTAATTTTTTTTTTTTTTTGTAGTATTCTCCAAAAAATATATAGTATTTATTCAATCGAAATTTTTATAAAAATAGTATTTTAGGTGTAATTTGGATACATATAAAGAAAGCGGGGTGCATGCAATGCAGAGGAACTGCTTTGTATGTATCCAAATTATACCTAAAACACTATTTTTATAAAAATCGATTGGAATAAATACTATATACTTTTTGGGAGGTATTAAAAAAAAAATTAAAAAAAATAAATTAAAAAATATCACTAAAAAATATCCCCTAAACTTATTGATATATATATATATATATATATATATATACGAAAAGGATCAAGTAGAATTTTTTAAATAGAAGAATTTTAAATAATAGAATTTTATCAAAAGCGACGTAATTTTGATGATACGCGGTGGCATTTTTATAAATACCATGTCACCGCGTATTTATAAAAATGCCACGCGCCTTATCAAAACTACGTCGTTTTGATAAAACTCATTATTTAAAGGATTCTACTACTTAAATGCCTACTCGATCCGCCTATATATATATATATATATATATATATATATATATATATATATATAATTTTGAACGTATTGGATATTGATGTGTCCCTATTTAGTAGCTATTTTAGTAAAATAAGTTAGGGGGACATTTTTTCAAAAAATATATTTATTTATTTAAAAATTTTATAAAAATAGTGTTTTTTATGTAATTTGGATACATATGCTAAAACGATGATATATGCACTATAACTTATTGTATGTATCCAGATTATACTTAAAATACTGTTTTTTATAAAAATTTCAGTTGGAATAAATAATATATATTTTTTGGAAGGTACTACCAAAAAAAAAATCAATTTTTTTTTTTAAAAAAAAATATCACTAAAAAATATCCCCCTAAAAAGACTCATTCTAGTACTCTCTCTCCCAGCTGGAGTATTAGAATAAAAACTTTATTAGAGTATTAAACAGTAAAACTTTTTAAACAGGCCCACGTGTAATCTTAGCAAGCTGCCAATAGATTAAAAATGCGGCTAGCTGTAAGGCAAAGCTGATCAGAGGCAACCCCTTGTTTTCTGTTGGATATATCTTTGTCTGAATCGCCGTTTTGACGAAAGAAAATACAACAACCTTACTAGTATCTCATAAAAAAAAAAATCATACAATATTTATATACACACACACGTGTATATTATATGTTTTTGTCTGATATGTGGGACCAACAAATATACATGTGTATATATAAATATTATGCGAGTCTTTTTATATGATAATAACATTATTTAAGAAAATATATATGACGTAAAGGTAACTGTACTATTTTTCTTTGAGAAAAGAGAGCAAAAATAAAGAAAAGAAGGTAAATAAAATTTAAATTTATTCTTAATGGTTTTATAAAATTTATAAATTAATAAGTAATTTTATTTTCTTAGTACTAAATGAAAAATCAATTTATAATATTTTTGAATTAAATTGTATTTATTTATTTTAATCAATACGATTGTAAGTATTATAAACTAACATACATGTACAATTAATAAAAAATTATTTTCAAAATGCAAATGAATTTGCATCAATTTTATATATCAGATTTTTGCTAATTAACTAATTTAAAAATCAATTTATGACCTGTTGTTTGTGGTGTGGAACCAAGGAAGTATTTAAATAATTGTGGATTTTAATTGTTTGATTACGTAAGCATACGATATTTGTACATTGAGAATTAAGACGAGTTCCATCGAGTCTTGACTTGTTGCATTGTGGGTTCACATTAATGGGATACTCTAACTACTCTCCTCTGCCCGCAACCAGCATTTGCTCCCTCTGCATGTGGGTTCACATTAATGGGATACTCTCCTCTGCCCGCGGTCTCAAAATTATAAATATATATTCTCTAAGTACGTTTTAGAATTAGAGAAATATTTTGTTTTAAAATTATAAATTTCAAAAATTAGAAAATTATTTTATTTTAAAATTATAAAATTGCATGATACTCTTAGATTTTGAAATTATAACTATATAAATATAATATATTAGTAGATATACATACTTTCTCAATCTATTCAATGTGAGATAAATTTAGGCCTACAGTATTATCTCCAATGTTCTTATCCTTACTATAATATTATGACTTGAAGATTAATTTTAATTCTAAGTCGCTCTTAATTAACATATCAATTTTCTCTCTTTGCCAAGCATTTTCGTGTCTTACGACATGCATGATGCATCCCATGTTGTTTATGGTAATGGCATTTCCAAATCAACACACTTTGATTGAAAATATAAATTTCCTTATTAGATATTTGCCGAACATAATAAGGGAGAACAATATGTTTTTAAAATAAAATACGTATAGTTAGTTAGCATTTTGGGGAGAGACAAACAAGAATACTGGTCATGCATGTGACTATTTCCAATCACGTTTGGTTGGACAAGTTATCAAAGTGTATCCTTTAAAACTAAATATCAAGTTTAGGGCGTAGGTTGGAATTTGAAAGTACCGAGGGACATTGCTAAACCTTGGGGTGCAAATTATAATTGAGTGGAAAAAAAAAACGAAAACCATTTGCCAATTTGACATGATATGATGCGTATATATACATTTTTTGGGGAAGCACATGCTAAAAATTCCCAAAAGGGCAGGCCCATACGTGTAATATGAAATTATTTATTGACACTACTAAGAATCTGGACCAATCAATATAAGTCCAAAGGTAATTTCGCTATTTGAGCTTAGGGTTGCCTGAAAATATATGCCGAAAGTTAGAGAAAGATTCAGTAGTACATTTATTGGGTTGTAGCGTGTAGGCAGGCTTTGGGCATAAAATTTCATATTGGTTTGTATGATTGGGGTCCCAATACCAAAATGACACCATGAAAGCTACCCGAGAAGAACTCCATTGGTTTGGTCAAGATTTTTATTAAACTTCAACCTCAAGCAATTACATATAAAGTTTTCATTTTCAAGAAACAATATATTTATGTGTTCATCCCCTCATCTGATTTTGCTTTACATTTTTGATATTTGTGGTCTTCTGAGCTGACTACGCTACGATGTGGAGTCTGGAGTCCAAGGTAACAGAACAAATACTATCATTTACTATCGGACAGAAACTTTATAATAAAAATCAGAAACAAATTCCTCCATACTCCATGATCAGTGCTCCAAAATACAAATCTCTTCATATAACACAAAACTTAAACAAATATCCTTACGTATCAATAATGTTTACCTCGTCTTTATTCTACTTATAATATTATAGGCTCATTAATTTTATTTCTAATACATGATTAGAATATATAAATATATAATATATAGCCCATTCAATCAACAACGGCCTTGCAGTCTCTCTTGATCTGTGAGAGAATGGCGAAAATGGCAGCGGTGGCCGTAAGGGCACGTGTCCCCGGTCAGAACCATACGACAGACCTCCGTTTTATAACGCGGATGCCTAATCACCGGCCGGAGCTCCCTTATTCCATGCGCGAATTGGCAGTTTCCTCCGTATGGACACGTACCGGTCTCCTGCCACTTGTTGCACAACTCCGTCTTTTCCATTCCCTGGTTATATACCTCAAATTCAACCGTCTCCTTTTCTTTCTTCTTCCTTCCAGGTGCATATACTCTTTGCTGCTCCACCACCATTTATATATATATGATCAATATCACAATTTATGCAAAATCAAATGAAAAATAGTAAAATTTATAAAATAGAGATAGATCATTCTGAACTCACCGACTCCTTCTGAGATAGACTCGTGACTCGTTGCTGAGTGGTGTTACGAGTCAAACTTGATCCGTTTATGTTTCCTGTTCCATTAGATTGATTTGTCTTCGCATAACCACTAGATCGAACAGAGATGCTCTTTGGAAGTGAATATTTCTCGTGATTCCTTTTGTTGAGGTGGTTTTGTTCAATTACGCTGGTCAGACTGACGCTCGGGACTACTTTGCCGGTGTTTCCGATGCTGAACCGAGTGCTGAAGTCGTTGACGGAGGAGAGAGAATGATGATTGGATGAGAGGAGGCAATTTTGGATTGTGGCTTGTGAGAGTAGGCTCAAGCGGTGGATCAAATCGGCTTTGGCGAGGCGGAGATTGTCGTTCTCTTGGCGAAGAGCGTCTAGTTCTTTGATTGATTCCTGGAGAGTGGCGAGGCATAATGTGTAGTTATTGTACAGTTGCTGGTTTTCTAGGATGAGGCTCGCCTGGTTGAGGCGGTTTTGAGTTTCGATTGCGTTGGAAAATTCGTGAAAAGAGCAGTCGTCAGAGGGAGATTTTGTGCTTGGGAGGAAAATGGATGGAGTGAAGGTGGAAAAGTCGGTAGGGAGAAATTGGTTGTAATCGGAAGATTTAGGAGAGAGAAATGGATTGCGAGATAGGCGTGGTGATGAGTTAATGGATAAGGAATTGTTGAGGATGGTGATAGGAGTCGTTGTTTTATTGTTTGTGTCATAGATTAATGGTGAATTCTCAGTCGACATTTTCTCCACGAATTGATCGATCTTCTGCAACAGAAAGTACATGAATATACAGAAAAATTAATGAAGGATGAATCAGTGTCTGCGATCGGATACATGCATGCATAGAGTCATATAGTATATATATAATTGGCTAGCTACTTGCATAATATATATCGTAATGTACCTGCAGGGGTGGGGGTGGCCAGGCCAGTATATATATAGAGAAGTCGTGGTCGTTATGTTAGATAGGCGGAAGTATATATGTATATATGTTAAACTTACTCATCACAGATCACTACCTAGCTAGCTATATACTTAGATAGATCGAAGAGAATGCATGAGTTGGTTGAGGAGGCCAGGAGAGAGACCGCCGACCGGAAGGTGGTATCAGAAATTAAGAAACGGCCGTTAAGAGCAACTTATCTCTCTAACAGATTGGTGCGTCCCACCCCCACTATATCATCTAATTTTCAATTTTAATAACTAGACTGACTTTGTACCCAACTAACTAACTAACTAACTAAACTCAAACTTAATTCCTTTGTAGTATATTCTTTCAATTGGCTTCCAAACTAAAAATATTTTACTAAGGTTTTATTGATTTGATTATATTCTAATTTTACGTATATTTCCTTATGATTTCAATTATGTCCGAACATAAACAAAAAAAAAATATATTTTTATTTGTAAATGATCCGCATGCCAAAGACGCGCGCTTTTTATAGTTTTATTTGGGTAGTTGGTGTTGTAATTGAAGGATATTAATTAGTACTAATTTGTTGTGAAGTGTAATGATTAGTTATGTTGGTTGGATTAAGTAAGCCCTAATTTAATTTATAAGTCATACTATATACCAGCAGCTAGCAAATAATAGAGAAATGGAGTAGATAGATAGTTGCTTCCTTTTTACTACAACTTTAACCTACTCTATTCCTCGCCAACAACCACTTTTAGAATTTCAAGTTTTTCTTTATTCCTTTGGCTTCCTAACTACGTGTTCAGTCAGGATTGATATAAAATAAATCCCGTTAACATATAAAATGCAAACAACAATCCTAGAAGGGTCATATAATATTTACACACACATTCATATTATGACTTGTGAGCTTCCGTTGACATGTGAGGCCCGCAGTATGCATGTGTGTATATGCGAGACTTTTTTTTATGTGATAGTAATATTATTTAAAATGCAAATTAGCTACTGTATCGGTCAGTGTACTAAAACATATGTACCTTAAATAAAAGATAATATATAAAAACATAAATGAACCATCTTTTTATTCAGCTAGCACGTTGAAACTTGTCTTGTGTGGATACATTTCTGTTCAAGGGGATTAATCCTATTCGAATAAGTACTCACACCCTCCAAATATTGACTTCTTCACTTTGTGTTAATTTGTTTTCGGACATTTAAGAAATTATATTAATTAAATATTATATCTAATGAATTTCTACTAATTTCAAATTACTTTGAAAAAGAATCAAATTGAATCATATATTGACTAACTAGGACTGAGGGGTGAGTAAAAGAAAAAACATTATGTCCAAGTGTATTTATGCAAACTTTAATACATATGAAGAAAGTCGGAAAGTAGAGCAAATGAGTATTAGTATTAATTATTATTATTATAAGGATAAAATGTGACGCCCCTAAAATTAGGTATACATCACTCATCTTGGGTAGTCAGATACATGGTACAGAATTTAAATACAACTTACTAATATAACTGTCGTGTACTACATAAACTGTGAGTTTGAATACAAATATTGTCTACTAGATATTATACAAACTCAAAAGGAGTCCTCATTACAATTATTATCACACTATTTCACAGAATAGTGAGGACTACTAATGCTATCCTCTCGGACAATTACTCCGTTCCCGACTCGTCCCGGCTATGTTCTCATTTTCAAGAGAACGGTGAAAGAAAGGGTGAGCTCAACTAGCCAAAGAAGAAATATTATGACTAAGATAATGCGAATAAATTATCAATAGCCGTCAACATTGTTAAACCGATAAAATATAATAAACATCAAGTTTAATCGAAGCGGAACAAGCAATCCATTAAAAGAGTCAAGTAGAAAATAAAATCTACCATCTTTTATGATTTAAAAGGTTTTTCATCCTTTGTTATATTTGAGACTCAAACTTTAATAAATAATCCACATTATCGAATCACCCCCGCACTACTGACCAAGGATATTCTTTAGTATCACGACCACAATTATTCCCGCATCTACGGCCGAGAATAGTTGTGTATTCATTAATGGTCATGATCATGCCAACAATTGTCCATCAATGCACTACTAAGAATCGAGGATTTTACCACATCATTTGTAACATTACGGTCATGATTACACCGAATAATCCCTGGTCATAATCATACCAAGTCCATCCATGCTCTACAGGTGCCATAGATGACTTTAAAAAAAATATAAACATGAGGATGATGACAATGATATAAGAATTCAATAAAACAAGTTCAAGAATTAAGTTATTAGGAACTAATAACATCCAAATCGTCAATCTTTGCATTTTTCAGAGAGTAAAATTCAAGAATCTTGAGAATAATATTTCCATGAAAGGATACTAGATGAAGCTTAAATGTCAAGGATATTCCACTAATTTCATGGAGTATATAAGTCAAAGTTTTAACCAACTGGGTATAATAAAGAATGTAATAACAAAAGAAATCACCATGCATGCGATAAGCCTTTACGTGTAGGTTATTCCAATGTAATAATAAATAACGGAACCAGTCCCGCAGTAAAACGCATGCATGTGATATTCCAATGTAATAATAATAAAGGCGGAACCAGTCGGGTGTAAAACACATGATGAGGATGTTCCAACATGAATAATAATAAGACGGAACCAGTCCGGTGTAAAACACACGCATGGATGTTCCAATGAGAATAATAGAAGAATGTCACCAAGTATAAGGCATCAGCAGCGTACAAAGTTATTCCAACGAATAATAAAGAATGGAACAATGTAAGGATTTCACCAAGTATAGGGAGTCCGCGTATACTGAGTTATTCCAATGTAATAATAAAGAATGGAATAATGTAAGTTCTCTTCATGAATCGAGAAAGAATAACACCCCTTACGAGTACAACAAATAATATTTTCTACCTTAGAAGAACCGAATATTGGCAAAGTGAAGTAGCGAATACTTTTTTCTTCTTTCTCTATAGTTTCTCTCAGTAGTTTCAAAGTGAATTCGTAAGAAAATAATGAAGGAATGAGCTCTATTTATAGGAAAATAGAATGCATAGTAATTAATCCATGAAGCGGTCAGATTGATTTACTTTAATCGGACGGTCCACATTTAAAGCAAAATCTTTTAAATAAAATATATATATATTATATTTATAAAAACATTTTACTATGCAAACACTATGCAACACTATGCAAAAACACTATGCATAATAAAATATAATATATTTTATTTATAGAATAACTTTAATAAAGTATTACATTTTATATAAAAGATGTTTACATTTTATTACGTTAATAATACTGAATAAAACAAAACGTCATTATCGCATTATAATAATTCATATTATTAATCGTGATAATGGAATCAAACTGGTGACTTTCTCAAAAAGCATCGATAATCAATCTGGCGTCTTACTATGCGACGAACCGTACGACTTCGTACTTTACTACCGAGTAGTTCAATGAAGATCAACGGTAAAACTTCCGCCGTTATTTCAATAAAATATTTTTGTCGTTTTCAATAATTCTG
Organism: Panax quinquefolius; assembly: GCA_020205615.1. Lineage (NCBI taxonomy): Eukaryota > Viridiplantae > Streptophyta > Magnoliopsida > Apiales > Araliaceae > Panax > Panax quinquefolius. Next base: position 14,483,840 of record CM035172.1, on the reverse strand, counting down.
TTGTGGGGTCCACCAATGATTGAGCCGTTGTACGAATATTCCCTGCTAAACCGAATATTCCCCGACCAATCGAATATAATATAACCACTTGCATACTTTGCAAAATTTATAAATATTACCCACAACTATAACATTATATCAAATTATTCCATAATATTCAAAAATAATATTTATAGAAAATTCATCTTTATTTATAAAAGCTGGGGTCTTACAACCTCCCCTTCTTATGAAATTTCACCCTCGAAATTAGTGGTACGATACGGTATGTCAAGAGGTAAGGATACCTTGATTTCATTTTGATTCTAACTCCCAAGTCATTTTCTCAACATCGTGGTTCCTCCACAAAACTTTGACTTGAGGTATAACCTTGGAGCGTAGATATGTTCCTTCTTATCCAAAATTTGAACAGGAACCTCTTCATACGTCAAATCTTCCGCTATTTCGTCCGGTTCTAACTCAATAATATGGTTCGGGTCTTTCACATATTTACGTAACATGAATATGTGAAAAACGTTATGAACACGAGACATATTTGGGCAGAAAGCGAGTCTATAGCCGCAGTTCCTACTCGATCGAGAATTAAAAATGGATCGATGAATCGAGGATTAAGTTTTCCTCTCTTTCCAAATCTTGTAACTCCTTTCCATGGAGCAACTCTTAACAACACATGATCTCCTATATCGAATTCCACGTCCTTTCGATGAAGATCAGCATAACTCTTTTATCGATTTTGTGAGGTTTTTATACGTTTGTCGGATCGTTTGAATCTTTTTTCCGTAGTCATACGTATTCAACTCCCGGTCCCCAACAACGTTGCTTCACCCACCTCATCCCAAAGATAATCGAGAAGCGACACTTTCTTCCATACAACGCTCGAATGGAGCCATGCCAATACTTGCTTGATAAGCTGTTGTTGTAGGAAAACTCCACCAATGGTAAGAACTTATCCCAACTCCCCTTGAAATCAAGGACACGAGTCTTAATAGATCTTCAAGAGTTTGAATAGTCCTCTCCGATTGTCCGTCCGATCGAGGATGATATGCCGAAGCTAAATCGTAAGTCTGTGCCCATAGCTTTTTGCAAACTAACCCAAAATCGTGAAGTGAATCTTGGGTCTCGATCGAAACAATGGATACGGCATACCATGCGATCTTACAATCTCGTTTATATACATCTGAGCAAGACGTTCAAGTGTATAAGTTTCTCGTATCGGTAAGAAATGAGCGGGACTTGGTCAATCTATCAACAATGACCCAAATCGCATCAATGCCTTGAGAAACCTTAGGAAGGCCCCAGAATTGAAATCCATGGTAATGTGCTCCCACTTCCATTCTGGAATTTCAAGTGGTTAAATGGACCTTTTGGTACTTGATGCTCGCTTTAACTCGTTGACAAGTTAGACACCTTGAGATAAATGTGTTATCTCTCTCTCTTCGTATTGCTCCACCAAAATGTATGGCGAATATCATGATACATTTTGGTACTCCTGAGATGGATTGCAAATGGTGTGTTCATGCGCCTCCATCATGATATTATACTTTAAATCGGGGTCGTTAGGAACACAAAGTCCGGATTTGACTCAAGTATTCCTTCTTCATCGATTCTTGCTTCCCAAGATAGCACCCTCTTGCAGACTTTCTTCCTCATACGCATCGGCTCCAGTGCGTAGCTTGAAGCGACTTTAACTTTATCGATTAAAATCGGTTCTACTCGTATATTCGCTATCATCACATGCATCCTCGAGTCTTTAACTCTATCTCCATCCTTTGCAAGTCACACAAATGGGCCTTTGTGTTGATAATAACGCACTCAGCATTTGCATACGATCTTCTACTCAATGCGCCGCCTACCACGTTCGCTTTTCGAGGATGGTATTGGATGGTATGATCATAATCTTTCAGCAGATTCAAGCCAACGTCGTTGTCGCATGTTGAGTTCCTTTTGAGTGAAGAAATATTTGAGGCTTTTATGATCCGTAAAGATCTCCACTTTCTCCCCATACAAGTAATGCCTCCAAATTTTAAGTGCAAAAAGATAACGGTATGCTAACTCCGGATCATGAGTAGGATAATTCCTCTCATATTCTTTGAGTTGTCATGAGGCATAAAGCTATAACTTTTCCATGTTGCATAAGAACACATCCCAACCCTTTGCCAAGAAGCATCATCAGATGACAAATCCTCGAGGCGGATGGTATTGTCGAGCAGTCTTTGAAATAAGTCTCTCTTGAGTTCTTGAAAACTCTTCTCACATTCTTCGTTCCAATAGAACTTTGTATCTTTCTTCGAGTCAATTTGAGTCGATGGAGTAGAGATTCGAGAAAATCATTCCACGAATCTCCGATAATAACCAGCTAAACCGAGAAAGCTACGTACTTCGGTCACTGATTTAGGTTGTTCCCAGCTTTGAATAGCTTCAATCTTTGCTGGGTCAACAGATATTCCATGACTTGAGTGATGTTACAGGGATAAAACACTGTTGGTGGACTTTTAATGTGGAGAAGATAGTAGACTTTATGGTCTATTTGACTATTCTAATGGATTGCTCGTTCCGTTGCAACTATGGTTGAAAAGTTTTATCATCTACCATATGTTCTAAATCTCTGATTTATTACTGATGAAGGCTATTGATAATTTAATTATCTTTAGTCGTGATATTCTTTCTTGGGCTAGTTGTGTTTCACCCTTTTGCTTCACAATTCCTTTTTCGGGTAATAAGAATGTAATTTGGGTCGGCGCGAGGTAATCTGCAGTAAATAGAGCGGTGGTCTCTAGCTGTGGAGGTTCTCCCTAAGCAGTATAGAAAGGTGTTATATACATCATTTAGTAGTTATATTTGGTGAATCAAATAGGGTGAGGCGAACCCAACGTTGGAAGGGTGTTTTGCCACTATCATACAAGATGTCTAATGACATACAACCTCGTGTCATCATAAGATAGGGTTGTGCTCATCCACTTGCTGAGTATATCTATGAGCACTACCTGTAACGACCCCAAAATCGGGACTATTTCCCTTCCCAATCTTGTGCGTTAATATTATCTTGTTATAGCTTCAAAATATTATTTAATGTTAAAATAGCTAAAAAATGCAGAATAAATTTTTTTTTCTTCTTTATTTCCATTCATTTATTCCCTGAATCGCAACCTTTACAATTCTTCTTTATACTAGAATCATATTTATTCTCATTTCAGAATAAATATTATTTATCCATTCAACATTTTAAACTATACATAAGCGCCAATTACATTTGACAAAACTGTAAGACCCCAACTTATTATTAATGAAATTTAATTTTCTCTATTTATTATTTTGAAATAGTAAGGGTTGATTTGATTAATGTGGATAGTTAGGGGTAAAATACATAAATATTTCAAAATAAGCAAGTGGTTATAAAATATTCATTGTTGTCGGGGAATATTCGTTTGGTCGTGGAATATTAAATCTCGTCGGGGAATATTAAATGCATCTGCCAGTAGACCATGTGTGTGGGCCCATAATGTAAAGCGATTGGATGAAGAAAACGACAAATATAAGTTGTTTAAAAATAATATGACGTAGTTATTCACAGAATAATCTTGTTAAAATACAAATTGGTTAAAACACAAGAAGCACTGCGGTATTGCACCAATTATTGATTCTTACGTAAGAAGGCACTACTCAATAATGGTTACGATAATTCATTATTCGATATTTTATTGATTTAATAATTCTTTGCGTTGATATTTTATATCATTGCATTGTTTGATAATTATCATTACACAAGATTTTTCATTATCGAAGCAATAATTCATATTATCTGAATAATATTATTAGATAACATTATTGGTAATGTCTAGAAAGTTACATCTAAGGAGAGGTTTGGTCACCTAATTGCATGCCAAGAAGGAGAAATTCTTATTGGAAAGCCCCTCTTTCCGGAGGCTGCACGGTTGTCGATATTGTGATTACGTAATATTATTTGTGAATAATTAATTATTGATTTATATGATGAGAAAAATATTGATTTTATGTGGATATAGATGGACAAAATTTTAATGTGACAATTGTTAAAAATTGAAATTTTATCTTTTACGATAAAATAATTCATTTAAATATATATTTTAATAATATAATAATGGTGATATTTTTACAACGAATGTGGGATATATGAGTATCTGAGGAGGAAGAGTATTTTTTGTTGCAATAAATGTTTAAAACATGTTAAACATAAATTGGACCCCATTTATTGGTGAAATTTGATTATAAATTTTATAAAATCGCTTTGGTTTGTGGATTTTGATCAATTTACATTTGGAATTCGGAAAAAGTTTCTTCTGCAAAGTTGTAGAGAATTGAATTTCCTATAAAAATCACGAGTTTCGAATTTTCTGACAAAAGAGCTATTTATTGTGAATTATTGAAGTTTTGAAGCTCCGAAATAATTGATTTTTGGAAGTATAAAATATTTAAAATGACAAAAACGTTTTTTGTCATTATTGTGGGTCTTGCATGTGTTAGAAGTGGCTGAATTCAGATCTCTAAATGTGGGCGTAGGAATAAAAATTAATAAATTAATATTTTAATAAATTTTTCGCTTTGGTGTTTTAAGCATTTTCTATAAATAAGTACTTAGGTTAGAATTGAAAATCACACCGTAAAGCTGAAGTTTTTTCTCTCTATATTATCGAAGCGTATTCTTGTGAGTATTTTGAGTATATTTTGAGTATTGTTATACGGTCTGCAAGTTCAAGTCATATAACTTTATATCCAGGTGTTCAATTTGAAATCTTGATCTTTCGAGGTAAGGGATATTATTTTTTAAAAATGATATTATTTCTTCCAATATCATTATCTTGAAAGTATTGATCTGAACTTTTAATCAAATTTAGAACTTTTAGTGTCGGGGTTCTTATTAACGATCTGACTATTTACATATCTCTGATCTTATTCACGAATACTCAAGACTATTCATCTGAAAATGAAAATTTTCCTTTTCGTCCAAAATATCTATTCTAGATACTAGCTTTGATTGTATCCATGTTTTGATCATTCTTGAATTTTACACCACTATGATTATTTTTGAGGTATTGTTGGACATGGATAAAAACAAAGTACTGAATCCTTAATCCTTAATCTTTGTCATTTTGTTTCTTTGGATTCATTTCTTTAAAAATATTTTTCATCATCCTCGGTCTTAAATGATGATATTATTGAATATCTTTGGCACGTAATGCAAAGATGAATGATTTCGATGAATATCTTTGGCCCGTAGTGCGAGAGATGAACAAGTGTTTAGATGAACATGACGGTGATGAATATCTTTGCTTTGTAGTGCAAAAGATGAATATTTGATTCAGATATATATTGATTGATGTTACAGGATAAAAGATGAGCGATGAACTTTTAAATTCATACATAGAAGGTAGTAGTTTGCATTCTCTACTTAACTCTTCTAATGAATTATTATTTCATTGCAAATATTGATTTAAAACTTGTTGTCTATTGTATTCTATTAGATTTTTTCCTGTTGAAGACTAATGATAATTTGTTGTATATTATCTTAGTCATAATATTCTTTCTTGGGCTAGTTGAGCTCACCCTTTTCCTTTTTGTTCCATTTTTCTTCTCGGGAGGCGAGAATATATAGCGAAGATGCAGTCGGGGTATGGAATGAAGGTTCTAGAGAGAGTTGTTTAGTAGTCCTCACCATTTTGTAAAATAATGTATCAATAAATATGATGAGGATTTATTTGAGTATAGATATTATCAGAAGATAATATTTGTATTCAAACTCGCAGTTTTCTTGTTGTAATAATAAAGTTGTAGTTGTTTCTATACCATGTATTGACAACTCGAGAATGGGTGATGTATACTATTTTGGGGCGTCGCGGTTGGTATCGAGCTTAGGGATATGATCTCTGGCGGAGATCGGGGAATAGAACTAGAGGGAGAGGCGAGTAAATCCTTCGCTAGTGTGTCCTACCTAAGCTTATTTGTTAGTTGGTCGGTATATAGGGATATTATGTGATATATTGATTTCCTTAATTAACCCTTGTTTTATGCGGTATTTGAGAATATCGACCGAGAATATTACAATGGAAATGAGACCGTGGAGACGCTGTACTCACCCACGAGGAGAGCGTGCAGCAGTGGCAATGTTCCTCTCCTGTGAACAACACCAACCGAAAGCGAGATGATGAGCGAGGGATGTTTAGAAGCTTTTTTGCAGTTCATGCAAAATCGAGACGAGGAGACTCGTGTTCAAAATATAGGAGAAATGATAGCAATTCACGGGTTATCACGCGTGCAAGCGATTCAAAGAGTTGGGACCCACGAATTTAAGGGAAAGCGGATCCGATCACGGCGGAAACATGGGTCAAGCAAATTACCAAGATATTCGATGTCTTGGGATGCACGGAGAACAGAAGGTTCCATTCGCCACCTTTATGTTTCGTGGCGAAGGCGGACTCATTGGTGGGAGTGCGTGAAGCGTACCCATCCGTACCCACTTTCAAAGATGTCTTGGGAGGCGTTTGAAACTATTTAATGACAAATACTTTCACGAAAGTGTTCGTTATATGAAGGAAGTGGAGTTCATCGATTAGAACAAAACAACATGGATGGTGTCTCGATGCGAGGCAAAGTTTGCGAGTTATCGAGGTTTGCACCTCATTTGGTGGAGAATGAGGAGCGTATGGCGCGGATGTTTCGAGAGGTTTAAAACCCGGCGATCGACAATATCTCATTTCTCATAAATTTTCTCTCTATTCGGATGTTGTTAACAGGGCTCAATTGTTAGAAGCGAGATAATGAGTATGTTCATTGAGGGACCATAACCGAGGATCGTACCGGAGATAGCGATCAGCGAGAATAATGATAACCCGGAGGAGAAAAGCAGACGGACAAAAATGGTAACCACTCTGGTGGTAATCATGGCCATGAAAATAGAAGAAGCGAGTCGGGGAGGAGATTTTAAAAGAGGAGATTTAACAACGACTATGTGAAGATGACAGTCCTAAGTGAATCTGGTTCTAAGGGAGGAGAACGACCACCGGTCATATCTTATAAATGCGGGAAAGAGGGACATATCGGTCAAACCGCCCACAACAGTTCAAGGTATGCTATAATTGTGGAAAGGAAGGACATATCGCTCGAGATCAGATGCAGATGTGAAACCTAGTTCAATGGGGACGGTGACTCGAAAAAAAGATCCCGAAAAGTCAAAGTCAACGATTCCGGAAGAAGCGTTTGTTGTGATTGGTCAAAATCGAGGAACCCAAACGAGGTGATCATGGGTAAGCTATTTATAAATTCTTGCGAAGTTTATACCTTACTTGATCTGGGGTCTTTACCCATTCATTTATCTCTCTGCGTGTGCTCAGCGTTTAAACTTAACTCAGGAGAAATTAGACTTTGACTATCTGTGGAAACTCAGTTAGGAGAAACTTTCATCACATCCTTTGTTTATAAATCTTGTTTGATTCAAGTTGGCACCATCACCTTACCTGTTGACCTTATCTCTTTAAAGATACTTGCTTTTGATGTGATTTTAGGGATTGATTGGTTAACTACTCATCATGCCAAAATTGATTGTTTTCGTAAGGTTGTTAGTTTTCATATTCTAACCAACTTTGTTATGTAAATTTAATTCAAACAACTAAACCATTAAAATCAATCAACGTCATATCTAATCATAAAGCTATTCGTTTATTGAAAAGCTAATGTCAAGCTTTCTTAGCCCATGTTATGGATTTGAATAAAGACACGTCAAATTTGAATAATATTCTGTTGTTATTGACTCTCTCGACGTATTTCAAGAAGAACTTCCGGCCTACCCCCAAAGCGTGAAGTTGAATTCTTTATTGATCTTGAACACGGTACAAAGCCAATTTCTAAAACCCCATATCGAATGGCTCTATTGAACTCGAGGAGTTAAAGGTCCAACTACGAGAATTGTTAGACATCGGTTTCATTCGTCCTAGTACATCTCCTTGGGGTGCTCTTGTTTTATTCATAAAGAAGAAAAGGCGGGAGTATCGCGACTTTTGTATTGACTATCGGGGAATTGAACCATGTCACCATGAAGAATAGGTATCCTCTACCTCGTATTGATGACTTGTTTGACGATTGCGAGGGCACAATTCTTTTCAAAAATTGATCTTCGTTCTAGATATCATCGGTGAAGATTAGGCGAGGATATTCAAAGCGCCTTGAAATCGGTATGGGCATTATGAATTCTTAGTCGTATCTTTTGGACTAAGTAATTCTCTGCGGCTTTCATGGATATGATGAGCCGAGTATTCAAGGAATATTTAGATCGATTCGTTGTTGTTTTTATTGATGACATCCTCATATATTCCAAAAGTCGTGAAGATCATGAGCACACCATTTGAAATTTGGTACTCAAAGGCTTCGTGAAAACAAACTATATGCCAAATTGAAGAAATGCGAGTTCGGCTTGAAGAAGTAGCATTCCTTGGGCATGTGGTGTCAAAACATGGAGTATCCGTGGACCCGTGAAGATTGAAGCAATCTGAAGTTGGGAGAACAGCGAAGTCGGTGGCCGAAATCACGTAACTACGGGTCTATTTGGTTATTATCGGAGATTAGTGGAAGGGTTTTCTCGAATCGTTACTCCATTAACTCATTAACTTCGGAAGGATACAAAATTCGTTTGGAGCGAAGAATGCGAGAAGAGTTTCCAAGAGCTTAAGAGGAGACTTATTTGACTGTTCTAACAATGTGGCGCCCCCAAAATAGGTATACATCACCCATTACGAGTTGTCGATACATGGTACGAAACAACTACAACTTTATTATTACAATGATAAAGCGTGAGTTTAAATACAAATATTATCTTCTACGGACAATATTTATACTCAAATAAATCCTCATCACATTTATTGATACATTATTTTACAAAAATGGTGAGGACTACTAAACAATCCTTTCTAAAACCTTCATTCCATACCCAGGCTTCGTACTCATTTATATTCTCGCCTCACGAGAAGAATGGAACAAAAAGGAAAAGGGTGAGCTTAACTAGCTCGATAAAGAATATTATGACTAAGATAATATACAACAAATTATCGTTAGTCTTCAACAGGGAAAAATTTAATAGAATCTGATAGACAACAAGTTTCGGATCAATATTCATGGCGTGAAATAATAATTCATAGAAGAGTTACGTAGAGAATGAAATCTACTATAATCTATGAATTTAACGGTCCATCATCAATATTTTATCCTGTAACATCAATCAATATTCATCTCAAATCAAATATTCATCTTTGCATCTGGCCGAAGATATTCATCAATCGATCATATTCATCTCAACTTTCATTCATCTTTGCACTAAAGGCCAAAGATATTCATCGATCGGTCGTATTCATTTAAACACTGTTCATCTTTGCACTACTGGGCCAAAGATATTCATCGATTAGTCGTATTCATTTAAACACATTCATCTTTGCACTCTGGGGCAAAGATATTCTTGAAATCATTCATCTTTGCACCTACTGGGCGAAGATATTCAATAATATCATCATTTAAGGCGAGGATGATGAAAATATTTTTAAAAAGCGAATCGGTGAAACAAAATGACAAGGATTAAGGATTAAGGATTCGTACTTTGTTTTATCCATGTGTCAACAATACCTCAAAAATAATCATAGTGGTGTAAAATTGAGAATGATCAAAACATGGATACAATCAAAGCTAGTATCCGAAATAGATATTTTGAGACGAAAAGAAGAAATTTTATTTTTAGATGAATAGTCTTGAGTATCGTGAATAGTCTTAGTATCGTGAATAATCTGCCAAGTATCGTGAATAGTAACTCAGACACCAAAAGATAGAAATTCCAAAAAAAAACATCTTCACGCTTCATGAATAGTACTCGTGAATAGTAACTTCGTGAATAGTAACTCATGAATAGTAACTTCGTGAATAGTAACTCATGAATAGTAACCAGAGCATGAAAAAGTTCCAAATTTGATAAAAACTTGGATCGACATTTGACATAATGATATTGAAGAAATAATATCATTCGAAAAAAAATAATATCCCTTACCTCGAAAGAATCGATTGCCGGAAGGAAAGGTCGGAAGTGATCTTTGAATGAAACTTATCTTGAGCACGACAACTCTCAAAGTATCTAAATACTCACAAAATCGCTCGATAATATAGAGAGAGAGAAGAGAAAACTTTGTTTATGGTGTGATTTTCAATTCTAACTTAGCCCTCTATTTATAGGAAAATGTTAGCCGTAAAAGCGGACTTGACTCACTACACGATGGCTTTACTGCTACTATTGCCACCCACCACATTTGAAATAAAATTCAGCACATTTTTTTTTTCACCAACCACAAGTGGGGCCCACTCAATTCTAGAATTTTCCACCAAAATCAATTATAACCCTAATTTTAGAATCGGACACCTCTTAAAATTCATAACAAATCATTCGTGCATTTTTAACGGTTCAAAATTTGTGGACATATACTCAACTTATGTATGTATAACATACCCAAAAATTACCACAATCAGCGGTCGGATTAAAAATTATAACCCCGCAATATATCTAAAAAACCCACGATTTAATTTTTAATACCTCGATCTAATAAAATCTTGATAAAACACCTCAACAATAATTTCTTCATTTATAACCACATAAATAAATCCATCATTTATATCCACATAAAATAAATATTTCTTTATCATATGAATCAATAATTAATTATTCACAAATAATATTACGAGAATCTGATTATAATGACGGTAGTTCAGGGAAAGGGGCTTTCAGATAAGGATTTCTCCTTCTTGGCGCTTGATTAGGTGACCAAACCTCTCCTTGTGAGAACTTTCTAGACATTGCCAATAATCTTTATCTAATAATATTATTCAAATAATATGAATTATTGATCGATAATGGAGATAATAATGCGGTGACAATTATTGAACAATGATAATATAAAATATCAATATGACAATTATTGAATCGATAAAATAAAATATTGAGCGATAACTCTTGTGAAAATTATTGAGTAGTGCCTTCTTACGTAAGGATCAATAATTCAACAAATCGTGCAATCTGGTGTCTTCTTTGTGCGACCGCAGCGTATTACGTATTTTAAACCATAGGGTATTCAGCGGTCTACTTGGTAACAACTACATAGTTATTTTAACCAACTTATATTTGTCGTTTTCTTCATCAATCGCTTTTAGTTATGGGCCCCACACATGGGCTGCTTGGCAGTAAATACGAATATTCCCAAACGATCTACGAATATTCCACGACCAAACGAATATTCCCAAGCAAAAATGAATATTTTATAACCACTTGCTTATTTTGAAATATTTGCGTATTTAACCCTTAACTATCCACATTAATCAAATCAACCCTTACTATTTCAAAATAATAAATAAAGGAAATTCCTTTTTATTTAAAAAAATTTAGAGGTCTTCTGACCTCCCTCTTATGAAATTTCGTCCTCGAAATTGGCGTACGTATACAGTGTTTGAAAAGGTGAGGATACCTCGCTTTCATTTCCGTTTCAATTCGGTCATTTCCTCTATAGCATGATTCCTCCACAAAACTTTAACTTGTGGTATGACCTTTCTTGGCGTAGGACATGCTCCTTCTATCCAAGATCTTGATAGGTACCTCCTCATCGTTAAGTCTTGGCTATCTCGTCGGTTCTAACTTCGATAGCGTGGTTCGGGTCTTTCACATATTTCTGAAATGCGGATATGTGAAACACATTATGAACACGAGACATACTTGGAGGTAATGCAAGTCTATAGGCTACATTTCCTACTCGGTCGAGAATTTGAAATGGACGATAAATCGTGGATTGAGCTTTCCTCTCTTCCCAAATCTTGTAACTCCCCTTCCATGGAGCTGACTTCATGACAATCATGATCCCTACACATTAAATTCACGTCCTTTCGATGAAGATCCGCATAACTCTTTTTGTCGATCTTGAGCCGTTTTGTATCGTTGTCGAATTATTTGGATCTTTTCGGTGATAGTCATACGTCTTAACTTTCGGGTCCCAACAATGTTGCTTCACCCACCTCATCCCAACATATTGGAGAAGCGACATTTTCGTCCATATAATGCTTGAATGGAGCCACACCTATACTTGCACGATATTTGTTGTTGTAGGAGAATTCCACCGATGGTAAATACTTATCCCAAGCGCCCTTGAAGTCAGGACACGAGTCTTAATAAATCTTCAGAGTTTGAATAGTCTCTCTCGATTGTGTCGTCTGGTTTGGGGATGGTATGCGAACTAAATCGCAAATCCGTGCCCATAGCTTTTTGCAAGCTAACCCAAAATCTTGAAGTGAATCTTGGGTCGCGATCCGAAACTATGGATCTGGGCATGCCATGCGACCTCACGATCTCATTTACGTCACATACTAGCAAGGCGTTCGAGGAATAAGTCTCCGTGTCGGCAAGAAATGAAGCGAGACTTGGTTAATCTATCAACAATAACCCAAATAGCATTGATGCCTTGAGAAGCCGTAGGAAGACCCGTCTTGAAATCCATGGTAATGTGTTCCCACTTCCATTAGGAATCTCAAGTGGTTTGCAGCGGACCCTTAGGTACTAGATGCTCGCCTTTACACGTTGGAAAGTTAAACACATCGAGATAAACTTTGCAATCTCTCTCTTCGTATTATTCCACCAAAATGTATGTGAAGATCACGATACATTTTAGTACTTCGAGGATGGATTGCAAATGGTGTATTGTGTGCCTCCATCATAATCTTGTACTTCAAATCGAGTCGTTAGGAACCACAAAGTCTAGAGTGGACTCGAAGTATTCCTTCTTCATCGATTCTCGCTTAGGAATAGCTCCTTCTTGTACTTTCTTCTTCATACGCGCATCATTTCAAGAATTCGGTGGCTTGAAGCGACCTTAACTTTTTCTATTAAAGTTGGCTCTGTCGTATACTTGACATCATCGCACTTTCGTTCGCATATGATCTTCTACTCGATCGCGTCGGCTACCACGTTAAACTTTACGGATGGTATTGAATAGTGTGGTCGTAGTCTTTCAATAGCTCGAGCCAGCGTCATTTGCCGCGTGTTGAGTTCTTTTGAGTGAAGAAATATTTAAGGCTTTTATGATGCGAATATATCTCCACTTTCTCCCCATATAGATAGTGCCTCCATATCTTTTAGCAGCTTATTTTTTTTGACTCTAGATCATGAGTAGGATAATTCCTCTCATACTCTTTAAGTTGTTATCGAGGCATAAAGGCTATGACTTTCCCACGTTGCATGAGAACACATCCTAACCCTTTGCGAAGCATCATTTGTAGATAACAAATCCATCCAAGAACCGGATGGTATTGTTAGAAACAGTCTTAGAAATAAGTCTCCTCTTAAGCTCTTGGAAACTTTTCTCGCATTCTTCATTCCAAGCAATTTTGTATCCTTAGGAGTTAATTTGAGTTAATGGAGTAGCGATTAGAGAAAACCCTTCCACGAATCTCAGATAATAACCATTAAGCCCAAAAGCTTCGTACTTGATCCATGGAAACTTTGGTTGCTCCAACTTTGTATTGCTTGATCTTGGCGGGAGCAGATACTCCATGTTTTGACACCACATGCCCAAGAAATGCTACTTCCTCAAGCGAACTCGCATTTCTTCAATTTGGCATATAGTTGGTTTTCACGAAGCCTTTGGAGTACCGACTTCAAATGGTGCTCATGATCTTCACGACTTTTGGAATATATAAGGATGTCATCAATAAAGACAACAACAAGCCGAGTCAAATATTCCTTGAATACTCGGTTCATCATATCCATGAAAGCCGCGAGGAGCATTAGTTAGTCAAGAAAGACATGACTAAGAATTCATAATGCCCATACCAGGAGTTACGAAGGCGGTCTTTGGAATATCCTCGATTCTAATCTTGGTGATGATATCCGAGCGAAGATCGATTTTTGAAAAGAATTGTGCCCTTGCAATTTGGTCGAACAAGTCATCAATACGAGGTGAGGATACCTATTCTTGATGGTGACATGGTTCGATTCAGATAGTCAATCAAAGTCGCATACTCCCGTCTTTCTTCTTTACAAATAAAGCAGGAGCACCCCGAGGAGATGTCTTAGGGCCAGATGAAAGCCGATGTCCAACAATTCTGTAGTTGGACCTTTAACTCTGAAGTTCAATAGGAGCCATTCGATATGGGGTTTTAGAAATGGGCTTTGTGCGGGTTTGAGATCAATAAAGAATTGACTTCACGTTACGGGGTGGGCAAGGAAGTTCTTGAAATCGTCGGGAAAGTCGATAACAACGGGAATATTATTCAAATTTGGCGTGTCTTTATTCAAATCCATAACATGGGCTAAGAAAGCTTGACATCCGTTTTTCAATAAGCGAATAGCTTTATGATTAGATATGATAGTGATTGATTTTAATGGTTTAGTTGCTTGAATTAAATCTGACGAGGTTGGTTAGGAATATGAAAACTAATGACCTTACGAAAACAATCAATTTTGGCATGATGAGTAGTTAACAATCAATCCCTAAAATCACATCAAAAGCAAGTATCTTTAAAGAGATAAGGTCGGCGGGTAAAGGTGATGGTGCCAACTTGAATCAAACAAGATTTATAAGCGATTGGATGTGATGAAAGTTTCTCTAGCGGAGTTTCCACGAGATAGGTTAAAAGTCTAATTTCTCGGAGTCAAGTTTAAGCGTTGAGCACGCATGGGAGAGATAAATGAATGGGTAGCACCGGTATCAAGTAAGGTATAAACTTGCATGAGAATTTATAAATAGCTTACGTGATCACCTCGTTTGGGTTCTCGCATTATGACCGATCACAACAAAGCGCTCTTCCGGAATCGTTGACTTTGACTTTTACAGGGACGATCTTTTGAGTCATAGTCCCCATTGAACTAGGTTTTATTCTGCGTCTGATCTCGGCGATATGTCCTTCCTTTCCACAACTATAGCATACCTTGAGCTGTTGTGGGCGGTTTGGTGATATGTCCCTCTTTTCGCATTTGTAGCATATATGCCGGTGGTCGTTCTCCTCCTTAGAACCCGATTCTTTCTTAAACCTTTGTCGTCTTCACATAGTCGTTATTAAATCTCCTCTTTTAAAATCTCCTCATTTCGCTTCTTACATTTTTCATGACCATGATTACCACGGAGTGGTTACCATTTCTGTCCGTCTGTTTCTTTCTCATGAGTTATCATTATTACATTATTTCGCTATCTACAAGTGCGATCTGGTTATGGTCCTCGGTTGGTAGTACTCGTTATCTCGCTCTAATAATTGAGCCACATTTACAACATCTGAATAAGAGAAAGTTTATGAGAAATGAGATCTTGGCGTATCTTGGGTTTCAAACCTCTAAGAAACATCCGCGTCATCGTTCCTCATTCTCCACCAAATGAGGTCTGAACACTGGATAACTCTGCAAACTTTGCCTCGTCTTTGAGACACCGTCGTGTTGTTTTGTTCTAATCGATGAACTCCACTTCCTTCGTATAGCGAACACTTTCGGGAAAGTATTTGTCATTAAATAATCTCTGAAAGCGTCTCCCAAGACATCTTTGAGTGCGGAAATTTGGATAGTGTCGCTTCTGAGACTCCCACCGATGGTCTGCCTCGCCATACGGAACATAAAGGTGGCGAATGGAACCTTCTGTTCCTCCGTGCATCCCAAGACATCGAATATCTTGGTAATTTGTTTGACCCGTGTTTCGCCGTGATCGGATCGGCTTTCCCTTAAATTACGGTGGTCCTGACTCTTTGAGCTGCTTGTTTGTGACAACCGTGAATTCTATCATTTTTCTCTGTATTTTGAACACGAGTCTCCTAAATGCGATTTTGCATGAGCTGCAAAAAGCTTCTAAACATCCCTCGTTCATCATACGCTTTCGATGGAATTGTTGTTGCGGGAGGAACATTGCCCGACTGTTGCGCGTTCTCCTCGTTGGTGAAATCTGAGCATCTCCACGGTCTCATTTACTCCCTTTGTTAATATTCTCGATTCGACATTCTCAAATCTTTGTCATAAAACAAGGGTTAATTAAGAAATCAATATATCACATAATATCCTATATCTTGACCAACTAACAAATAAGCTTAGGTAGGACACCTAGCGAAGGATTTTTTCGTCTCTCCCCTCTAGTTCTATTTCCGATCTCATGGAGATCGTATCCTAAGCTACGATACCATTGTGGCGCCCCCAAAATAGGTATACATCACCCATTACGAGTTGTCGATACATGATGCGAAACAACTACAACTTTATTATTACAACGATAAAGCGTGAGTTTAAATACAAATATTATCTTCTTAGACAATATTTATACTCAAATAAATCCTCATCACATTTATTGATACATTATTTTACAAAATGGTGAGGACTACTAAACAATCCTTTCTAAAACCTTCATTTCCATACCCAGGCTTCGTACTTCATTTATATTCTCGCCTCACGAGAAGAATGGAACAAAAAGGAAAAGGGTGAGCTAACTAGCTCGGTAAAGAATATTATGACTAAGATAATATCTGACAAATTATCGTTAGTCTTGACGAGGGAAAAATTTAATAGAATCTGATAGACAACAAGTTTCGGATCAATATTCGCATGGTGAAATAATAATTCATAGAAGAGTTACGTAGAGAAGAATGAAATCTCTTATAATCTATGAATTTAACGGTCCATCATCAATATTTTATCACTGTAACATCAATCGATATTCATCTCGAATCAAATATTCATCTTTTTGCCTTCTGGGCCAAAGATATTCATCAATCGGTCGTATTCATCTCAAACACTGTTCATCTAAAGGCCAAAGATATTCATCGATCGGTCGTGTTCATTTAAACACTGTTCATCTTTTACTCTGGCCAAAGATATTCATCGATCGATTAGTCGTATTCATTTAAACACTGTTCATCTTTGCCTTCTGGGCCAAAGATATTCTTGAAATCATTTCTTTTTTTTCTGAGGCCGAAGATATTCAATAATATCATCATTTAAGGCGAGGATGATGAAAAATATTTTTAAAAAAGCGAATCGGTGAAACAAAATGACAAGGATTAAGGATTAAGGATTAGTACTTTGTTTTATCCGTGTCAACAATACCTCAAAAATAATCGTAGTGGTGTAAAATTGAGAATGATCAAAACATGGATCTGATCGAAAGCTAGTATCCGAATAGATATTTTTGGACGAAAAGAAGAAATTTTATTTTTAATTGAATAGTCTTAGTATCGTGAATAGTCTTCAGTATCGTGAATAGTCTTAGATATCGTGAATAGTAACTCAG
The DNA here is from genome assembly GCA_020205615.1 of Panax quinquefolius. Lineage (NCBI taxonomy): Eukaryota > Viridiplantae > Streptophyta > Magnoliopsida > Apiales > Araliaceae > Panax > Panax quinquefolius. Next base: position 14,466,549 of record CM035172.1, on the reverse strand, counting down.
ACACCAAAAGATAGAAATTCCACAAAAAAAACATCTTCACGCTTCATGAATAGTACTCGTGAATAGTAACTCGTGAATAGTAACTCATGAATAGTAACTTCGTGAATAGTAACTCATGAATAGTAACCCAGAGCATGAAAAGTTCCAAATTTGATAAAAACTTGGATCGACATTTGACATAATGATATTGAAGAAATAATATCATTCTGAAAAAAAATAATATCCACTTACCTCGAAGAATCGATTGCCGGAAGGAAAGGTCGGAAGTGATCTTTGAATGAAACTTATCTTGAGCAACAATGACTCTCAAAGTATCTAAATACTCACAAAAAAATCGCTCGATAATATAGAGAGAAAGAGAAAACTTTGTTTACGGTGTGATTTTCAATTCTAACAGCCCTCTATTTATAGGAAAATGTTGCTTGCGTAGAAAGCAGACTTGACTTTTCTTTACGATGGCTTTACACTGCTACTATTGCCACCCACCACATTTGAAATAAAATTCAGCACATTTTCTTCACCAACCACAAGTGGGGCCCACTCAATTCTAGAATTTTCCACCAAAATCAATTATAACCCTAATTTAAGAATCAGACACCTCTTAAAATTCATAACAAATCATTCGTGCATTTTAACGGTTCAAAATTTGTGGACATATACTCAACTTATGTATGTATAACATACCCAAAAATTACCACAATCAGCGGTCGGATTAAAAATTATAACCCCATGATATATCTAAAACCCACGATTTAATTTTAATACCTCGATCTAATAAAATCTTGATAAAACACCTCAACAATAATTTCTTCATTTATAACCACATAAATAAATCCATCATTTATATCCACATAAAATAAATATTTCTTTATCATATGAATCAATAATTAATTATTCACAAATAATATTACTGAGAATCCTGATTATAATGACGGTAGTTCGGGAAGAGGGGCTTTCAGATAAGGATTTCTCACTTCTTGGCATGATTAGGTGACCAAACCTCTCCTTGTGAGAACTTTCTAGACATTGCCAATAATCTTTATCTAATAATATTATTCAAATAATATGAATTATTGATCGATAATGGAGATAATAATGCGGTGACAATTATTGAACAATGATAATATAAAATATCATATGACAATTATTGAATCGATAAAATAAAATATTGAGCGATAACTACTTGTGAAAATTATTGAGTAGTGCCTTCTTACGTAAGGATCGATAATTCAACAATCTTTGTGCAATCTGGTGTCTTCTTTATGCGACCACAGCGTATTCTTTGTATTTTAACCACGGGTATTCAGCGGTCTTAATGGTAACAACTACGTAGTTATTTTTAACTTGACTTATATTTGTCGTTTTCTTCATCCAATCGCTTTTTCCGTTATGGGGCCCCACACATGCATTTTTGCGTGCGTCGTAAATACGAATATTCACAGAAGCGATCTGAATATTCCACGACCAAACGAATATTCAAACAAAATGAATATTTTATAACCACTTGCTTATTTTGAAATATTTGCGTATTTAACCCTTAACTATCCACATTAATCAAATCAACCCTTACTTATTTCAAAATAATAAATAAAGGAAATTCCTTTTATTTAAAAATTTGAGGGTCTTACATCATATCGCGGGAATGAGTGCGATGATGTCAACTATCTACGCGTAGTGTGAGACCCAGATTTTATCGATAATGATTTAAATTTTGTCGAAATAAATTTTTAATATTATGGTGTGAATTTAAGATAATATTATAGTTGTGGGTAGTATTTATAAATTTTGCAAAAGTATGCAGTGGTTATATTATATTCGATTGGTGGGGAATATTAGGTTTAGCGGGGAATATTAAATACTGGCACTCAATCATTGGACCTGCGAAATTATTGTCGGATTGAAAATGACAAAAATATTTTATTGAAATAATGGCGGAAGTTTTCTGGTTGATCTTTGTTGAACTACTTTCGGTAGTAAAAATACGATAATACGTGTGTGGTTGCGTAGTAGCACTGTATATGATGATTATTGATCTTATGTGAGAAGTCACTCGGTTTGATTCCATTATTGTCGATTAATAATATGAATTATTATAGCGATAATGGCGTTTTGTTTTATTCAGTATTATTAGCGTAATAAAAGCGAAACATCTTTTATATAAAATAGAATACTTTATTAAAGTTATTACATAAATAGAATATATTATATTTTATTATGCGTAGTGTTTGCGTAGTAGTGTTTTTGCGTAGTGTTGCGTAGTGTTTGCATAGTAAAATGTTTTTATATAAATAGAATATATTATATTTTATTTAAAAGATTTTTGCTTTAAATATGGATAGTCAGATTAAAGTAAATCAATTTGGATGGAGTTCATGGATTAATTCTATGCATTTATTTTCTATAAATAGAAGCTCGTTCCTTCATTATTTTCTTACAATTCTTTGAAACTACAGAGAGAAATTATAGAGAGAAGCTATATAGAGAGAAAATCTATAGAGAGAAAGAAGAAGAGTATTACTACTTCACTTTTTTGATATTCGAGTTCTTCTACGGTGGGAATATTATTTGTTGTACAGTAAGAAGTGTTATTCTTTCTTATTCATGAAGAGAACTTACATTATTCCATTCATTATTATTACATTGGAATAACTTTTGTAAAAGTGGCATACCTATACATAACTTTGTATATCATGGCGTACCTATACTTGGTGAAATCCTTATATTATTCCATTCTTATTTATTACATTGGAATAACTTTTGTATCTGTGGAATCCCTATACTTGGTGATCTTCTTACATTATTCCATTCTTTATTATTACATTGGAATATCACATGCGTGTGTTTTACAGGACTGGTTTCATTGTTTATTATTGGCATTTATTATTACATTTGGAATATCACATGCGTGTGTTTTACAGGACACAGTTCCATTGTTTATTATTGACATTTATTATTACATTGGATCATCACTGTCGATTGTGAATTTCACGACCTAGTTAGATTATTATTATTACATTGGAATAACACATACATCACAATCTGCGTGCGTGGTGATTTCTTTTGTTATTCCATTCTTTATTATACCCGGTTGGTTAAAACTTTGACTTTATACTCCATGAAATTAGTGGAATATCCTTGATATTTGCGTTTCATCGATATCTTTTCATGGAAATATTCTTACGATCATTCTTGAATTTTACTCTAAAAGCGAGTATCTTGTTGACAATTTGGGCGTTAATAATTCTAGATAAATTAATTCTTGAACTTGTTTTATTGAATTATTATGTCATTGTCATCATCCTCGTGTTATATTATGTTATCTTTGGCTTACGTGCGTAGATGAACTTAGTATGATTATGACCGAGGATCATTCGGTATAATCATGAGCTTGTTATAAATGATGTGATAAAAGTCCTCGGTGGCTTTTGTAATGCGTTGATGGATAGTTTTTGGTATGATTATGACCGGGGTGATTCGGTATAGTCATGACCATTGATAATTTGATGAAAATCCTTGGCCAGTAATGCGGGGATGATTAGATGTGGTGGTTTATTATTTATTAAAATTTGAGTCTCGTGATAAAAAAATTGATGAAAACCTTTTAAAACCTAAAAAGATAGTAGACTTTATTTTCTCTTGACTCTTTTAATGGATTGCATATTCAGCTATGATTAAACTGGTTGTCTATTGTATTTTATCGGTTTAACAACTTTGTTGAAGGCTAATGATAATTTATTATGCATTATCTTAGTCGTAATATTTCTTCTTGGGCTAGTTGAGCTCACCACTTTCTTTCCTTTATTCTCTTGAGGAAATGAGAACGCCATTGGGACGAGTCGGGGAGCGGAGTAATGGTCGGAGGATAGCATTAGTAGTCCTCACTATTACGTGAAATAGTGTGATAATAGTTGTAATGAGGACTCCTTTTGAGTTTGTATAATATCTAGTAGACAATATTTGTATTCAAACTCACGGTTTATGTCGTATATTACCAGCAGTTATATTAGTAAGTTGTATTTGAATTTATGTACCATGTAAGTGGCGACCCAAGATGGGTGGCGTATACCTAATTTTGGGGGCGTCGCGGTTGGTATCGAGCTTAGGGATATGATCCTGGCTGAGATGTGAGATAAGTACTAGGAGGAGGCGGAAATTCCTTATTTAGTATGACCTACCTAAATTTATTTGGTATTTAATTGGTCGGTCGGAGTATAGGGATAATATGTGATATGTTAATTAACCCTTGTTTTGTGGCGGTGTTTGAGAATGATATCGAAAATCTTTGAGATAGAAATGAAGCACATGAGAGTGTTGATTATTTCAAACAAAAGGTAACGACCAACAACGACGATAATAATCATCATTTGGTGGTAATTTATCGAACAATGATAACCATCGTGGGGAAATTATCATGCTTAAGAATGGTAACCACTTGGTGGTAATCATGGCAAAGATAATAGAAGTGGAAATTGCAAGAAGAAGGTAATTTAGCTCGATTTTTTGTTGTGCAAAGTCGAGTCTATTTGGGACGGTGGCACCAAATGTCTGGATATGGACAAAACAAAGTCGTTGGTTTTAGGAAGTGCATTTTCATGACTTCTCAAAAAAAGTAAGCCGACGACGAAGTTAGCATGGGTTAGTTAATTATAAATTCTTGCGAAGTCTATACCTTATTGAATCTGGGGTTCTACCCATTCTTTTTATCTCTCTTGCTTGCGTTCAGCGTTTAAATTTGACTCAGGAGAAATTAGACTTTGATTTATTCTATTGAAAACCGTTGGGAGAAACCCGTTACCTCCAACATTTTATTAATCTTGTTGTTTCAAATAAACACTTTCACGTTACTGTCGATCTTATCTTTTGAAAATACTTGCCTTTGATGTGATTTTAGGAATCGATTGGTTAACTACTCTCATCATGCTTTTCGTAAGGTTGTTAGCTTTTATATTCATAACCTTGACTTTGTTATCTGAATTCAAAGTAACAAACCCTAAAGTTAATTATTGTTATATCAAGCCATAAGTAAAAGCCACGATCCTTTTCGTTGTTGACTTCTTTGTGTGGAATGCATGCGAGGCGGACTTTCTGGCGGCGACATCGTGAATGAAGATGGCGAGTTGATAGGTATCATTGTGAGGTCTTTATCTAGGTTAAGGGATAGAAGTCATGAGTTGGTATCGATGTGACGTCTTATCAAGTCTTGGATGAAAGTCACAGTTTTGAATGATATTTCTATTATTAATAAATTTCTGGCGTATTCTTGAAGACTTCTTAGCCTACTTAGGCGTGAAATCGAATTTGTATTGACCCGATATAAAACCCATTTCTTAAACCTCGAATATTTCTTGACTAAAATGAGCAGTTTTCGTGGTTTATGATGAAAGTCATAATAAAAGCATTGGACTAATGAAAATCATGGGTATTAGTGGTATTAGTAAGTGTTATGATGAGTTATGTTGGTTAGTATGTGAAAACATGAAAGTTTCTTAGAAATCACAAAGAGTTGAAAATCAGATTTTGGTGAAAAACGTAACATGAAATTCAATTGACCAAATCTCTTATTATATTTTGAATTTTTGAGTGTGGTCAAGTCCTAGAGTTAGATCTATGAGTTACCTAACTAATCCAAGTGGAATTACTGGAAAAGGTGTTGTAGATTTTTGTGTGGACTGATTTTAGCAAAGGAGGTGCAAAGCTGCAAAAAGCGAAAAAATGCTCTTTGCCATGATTTTAGAGAAAGGCTGTTTGGCCACTTAAATTATGAGAAAAATTCTGGCCTTTTGGGACATGAAGGTATATGGTATAAAGTACCTCCTGTCCAAAAATGAGCTCATTATGACTTAAAATGAGCAAGTTATGACTATTTCAATATTTAGGTTTTTCGAAAAAAACGCTATCTTAGGAGTTTTATAACTCAGATGACCATGAAATTTAAACTAGAAGCTCACGTTAACATGTGTAAGGTCCTGCCAAGATTTGGGAAATTTTGGAGTTAAACTTGAGGTAGCTAATTTCTTAAGGAATTAATTAGAAATTGATTTTTGAAAAATAGTAAATGAATTTTAAAAATTCGAGAAAATATATATTCATTATGGGACTATATTATGCTAAATCCTAGAAAAGAAATATTTTTGGGACTGATTTGGTATTTTTCATGAAAATAGTTTAATTCTGAACATATGAGTTAAATATGTTATGTGAAATATGAAAGTTGAAAATAGGATTTTATGGCTAGAGAATCCTATATAGAGTATATGCATATTTTTTTGATGAGGATTTGATAATTGGTGATGATATCTTATGAGTATGGCATTTTGAATGATTAAATGCATTATATGGTAAAAGCGTAAACAATTGAGATAAATTGTTTATAAATTTAAGAAGTGATTAAAATATTGTTATAATATTAATGATATTAGATTATGAGATTATTAAGTGATTGATAACATGGGGATATTCTTGAATCTGGATAAATTATATTATAAATGTTTAATATTTATCCTTTATCTCATTTGATTGATTCTTTATATCATTATCCTCGTGTTTATATTATGTTGAAAAAATCATCGTATTTTGTAGTGCGTAGATGGACTTGGTATGATTATGACCGAGGATTGTTGGTATAATCATATAGTAATTGAAAACTACGATTATCTTTGGTAGTAGTGCATGGATAATTTGTGGTCGTGATCTTAATGAATATACGATTATCTTTGGTAGTAGTCATGGATAATTTGTGGTTGTGATCTTAATGAATACGATTATCTTTGGTAGTAGTGCATGGATAATTTGTGGTCGTGATCTTAATGAATACGATTATCTTTGGTAGTAGTGCATGGATAATTTGTGGTCGTGATCTTAATGAATTCACGATTATCTTTGGTACGTAGTGCATGGATAATTCGTGGTAGTAATCTTAATGGATTATCTTTGGTAGTAGTGCATGGATAATTTGTGGTCGTAATCTTAATGAATACACGATTATCTTTGGTAGTAGTGCATGGATAATTTGTGGTCGTGATCTTAATGAATACACGATTATCTTTTGTCGTAGTGCATGGATAATTTATTGGTCGTGATCTTAATGAATACGATTATCTTTGGCCGTAGTGCATGGATAATTTGTGGTGGTAATCTTAATGAATACCACGATTATCTTTTGGTAGTAGTAATGCATGGATAATTTAGTGGTTGATCTTAATGAATACCATGAATATTATCTTTGGCCTTAGTGCATGGATAATTTGTGGTGGTGATCTTAATGAATACCACGATTATCTTTGGTAGTAGTGCATGGATAATTCGTGGTCGTGATCTTAATGAATATCCTTGGCACGTAGTGCGGGGATGATTCGATGATATGGATTAATTATTGGTGAGTCTCGTGATGAAATATTAATTCATGGATGTGGTAAAAAGTCGTCTTTGGTAGTAGTGCATTGATAGACTTGGTATGATTATGACCGAGGATTATTCGGTATAATCATGGTAGTAATTGAAAACACGAATATCCTTGGCGATTGGTGCATGGATAATTCGTGGTCGTAATCTTATTAAAGTGCGTCTCGGCATTATTGGTTTCTGAGTTGTATATCTTTGGCTTTGTAGTGCAAAGATGAATTGTTAATGAATATCTTTTGGTAGGATTGCGAAGATGAATTTAATATTTTTCAACGATAAAGGTATTGAGGTATCCTCACCTCTTTATCATACAGTGTCGTACACTAATTTCGAGAGTGAAATTCCATAAGGAGGGAGATTGTGAGACCCAGATTTTATCGATAAAGATTTAAATTTTGTCGAAATAATTTTTTAATATTATGGTGTGAATTTGAGATAATATTATAGTTGTGGGTAGTATTTATAAATTTTGCAAAGTATCACAGTGGTTATATTATATTCGATTGGTGGGGAATATTCGGTTTAGCGGGAATATTAATCTGGCAGCTCAATCATTGGTGGACCCTATGAAATTATTGTCGGATTGAAAGCGACAAAAATATTTTATTGAAATAATGGCGGAAGTTTTTCTGGTTGATCTTGTTGAACTACTCGGTAGTAAAATACGATGTCGTGTGGTTGCGTAGTAGCTTGCGGTATTGATTATTGATGCTTATGTGAGAAGTCACTCGGTTTGATTCCATTATTGTCGATTAATAATATGAATTATTATAGCGATAATGACGTTTTGTTTTATTAAGTATTATTAACGCGTAATAAAGCGAAACATCTTTATATAAAGCGAGAATACTTTATTAAAGTTATTACATAAATAGAATATATTATATTTTATTATGCATAGTGTTGCGTAGTAGTTTTGCATAGTGTTGCATAGTGTTTGCATAGTAAAATGTTTTTTATATAAATAGAATATATTATATTTTATTTAAAAGATTTTGCTTTAAATATATAGTCAGATTAAAAGTAAATCAATTTGGATAGTTCATGGATTAATTACTATGCATTCTATTTTCTATAAATAGAAGCTCATTCCTTCATTATTTTCTTACGAATTTCTTTGAAACTACAGAGAGAGAAATTATAGAGAGAAGCTATAGAGAGAAAATCTATAGAGAGAAAGAAGAAGAGTGATACGGTACTTCACTTACTTTGATATTCGGTTCTTTTACAGGTAGGGAATATTATTTGTTGTACCCGTAAGAAGTGTTATTCTTTCTTATTCATTGAAGAGAACTTACATTATTCCATTCATTATTATTACATTGGAATAACTTTGTAAAAAGTGGCATACCTATACATAACTTTTTATATGTGGCGTACCTATACTTGGTGAAATCTTATATTATTCCATTCTTATTTATTACATTGGAATAACTTTTGTATCTCTGTGAATCCCCTATACTTGGTGATCTTCTTACATTATTCCATTCTTTATTATTACATTTGGAATATCACATGCGTGTGTTTTTGGGACACTGGTTCCATGTGTTTATTATTCCGCATTTATTATTACATTGGAATATCACATACGTGTGTTTTACAGGACACAGTTCCATTGTTTATTATTGGCATTTATTATTACATTGGATCATCACAGCCGATTGTGAATTTCACGACTGGTTAGATTATTATTATTACATTGGAATAACACATACATCACAATACCGCGTGCGTGGTGATTTCTTTTGTTATTCCATTCTTTATTATACCCGGTTGGTTAAAACTTTGACTTCTATACTCCATGAAATTAGTAGAATATCCTTGATATTTGCGTTTCATCGATATCTTTTCATGGAAATATTCTTACGATCATTCTTGAATTTTACTCTAAAAGCGAGTATCTTGTTGACAATTTGGGCGTTAATAATTCTGGATAAATTAATTCTTGAACTTGTTTTATTGAATTATTATGTCATTGTCATCATCCTCATGTTATATTATGTTATCTTTGGCTTACGTGCGTAGATGAACTTAGTATGATTATGACGAGGATCATTCGGTATAATCATGGCTTGTTATAAATGATGTGATAAAAGTCCTCGGTGGCTTTTGTAATGCGGTGATGGATAGTTTTTGGTATGATTATGACCGAGGGGTGATTCGGTATAGTCATGACCATTGATAATTTGATGAAAATCCTTGGCCGTAGTGCACGGGGATGATTAGATGTGGTGGTTTATTTATTAAAAGTGAGTCTCGGTGATAAAAAATTGATGAAAACCTTTTAAAACCTAAAAAGATAGTAGACTTTATTTTCTACTTGACTCTTTTAATGGATTGCATATTCAGCTATTGAGTTAAACTGGTTGTCTATTGTATTTTATCGGTTTAACCTTTGTTGAAGGCTAATGATAATTTATTATGCATTATCTTAGTAATAATATTTCTTCTTGGGCTAGTTGAGCTCACCCTTTCTTTCCTTTATTCTCTTTGAAATGAGAACATAATTTGGAGACGAGTCGGGGAGCGGAGTAATGGTCGGAGGATAGCATTAGTAGTCCTCACTATTACGTGAAATAGTGTGATAATAGTTGTAATGAGGACTCCTTTTGAGTTTGTATAATATCTAGTAGACAATATTTGTATTCAAACTCACGGTTTATATCGTATTATACTGCGACGATTATATTAGTAAGTTGTATTTGAATTATATGTACCATGTAAGTGGCGACCCAAGATGGGTGGCGTATACCTAATTTTGGGGCGTCATTCTTGCGAAGTCTATACCTTATTGAATCTGGGTTCTACCCATTCTTTTATCTCTCTTTGCTTTGCGTTCAACGTTTAAATTTGACTCAGGAGAAATTAGACTTTGATTTATCTATTGAAACTTCGTTGGGAGAAACCTTCGTTACCTCCAACATTTATTAATCTTGTTGTTTCAAATAAACACTTTCACGTTACTGTCGATCTTATCTTTTTGAAAATACTTGCCTTTGATGTGATTTTAGGAATCGATTGGTTAACTACTCATCATGCTTTTCGTAAGGTTGTTAGCTTTTATATTCATAACCTTGACTGTTATCACTGAATTCAAAGTAACCAAAACCTAAAGTTAATCTTTGTTATATCAAGCCATAAGTAAAGAGCCACGATCATTTCGTTGTTGATTTCTTTTTGTGTGGAATGCATCGAGGCGGACTTTCTCTGGCGACATCATGAAATAAGATGGCGAGTTGATAGGCATCATTATGAGGTCTTTATCTAGGTTAAGGATAGAAATCGCGGTTGGTATCGATGTGACGTCTTATCAAATCTTGGATGAGAGTCACGGTTTTGAATGATATTTCTATTATTTTCTGGCGTATTCTTGAAGACTTCTTACCCTACTTAGGCGTGAAATCGAATTTCAGTATTGACGATATAAAACCCATTTCTTAAACCTCAAATATTTCTTGACTAAAATGAGCAGTTTACGTGGTTTATGATGAAAGTCATAATAAAAGCATTGGACTAATGAAAATCATGGGTATTCGTGGTATTAGTAAGTGTTATGATGAGTTATGTTGGTTAGTATGTGAAAACATGAAAAGTTTTAGAAATCACTGAAGAGTTGAAAATCGAGTTTTGGTGAAAAGCGTAACATGAAATTGATTGACCAAATCTCTTATTATATTTTGAATTTTTGAGTGTGGTCAAGTCCTAGAGTTAGATCTATGAGTTACCTAACTAATCCAAGTGGAATTCTTTGGAAAAGGTGTTGTAGATTTTTATGTGGACTGATTTTAGCAAAAGGGTGCAAAAGCTGCAAAAAGCTGAAAAACTGCTTGCCATGATTTTTAGAGGGGCTGTTTGCCACTTATATTATGAGAAAAATTCTGGCCTTTTTGGGACATGAAGGTATATGGTATAAAGTACCTCCTGTCCAAAAATGAGCTCATTATGACTTAAAATGAGCAAGTTATAACTATTTCAATATTTAGGTTTTAAAAAAAAGCTATATTAGGAGTTTTATAACTCAGATGACCATGAAATTTAAACTAGAAGCTCACGTTAACATGTGTAAGGTCCTGCCAAGATTTGGAAATTTTGGAGTTAAACTTGAGGTAGCTAATTTCTTAAGGAATTAATTAGAAATTAATTTTTGAAAAATAGTAAATGAATTTTAAAAATTCGAGAAAATATATTTTTATTATGGGACTATATTATGCTAAATCCTAGAAAAGAAATATTTTTTGGGACTGATTTGGTATTTTCATTAAAATAGTTTAATTCTGAACATATATGAGTTAAATATGTTATGTGAAGTATGAAAGTTGAAAATAGGATTTTATGGCTAAAGAATCTATATAGAGTATATGCATATTTTTTGATGAGGATTTGATAATTGGTGATGATATCTTATGAGTATGACATTTTGAATGATTAAATGCATTATATGGTAAGCAAGTAAACAATTGAGATAAATTGTTTATAAATTTAAGTGATTAAAATATTGTTATAATATTAATGATATTAGATTATGAGATTATTAAGTGATTGATAACATGGGGATATTCTTGAATCTGGATAAATTATATTATAAATGTTTAATATTTATCCTTTATCTCATTTGATTGATTCTTTATATCATTATCCTCATTGTTTATATTATGTTGAAAATCATCGTGGCATTTTGTAGTGCGTAGATGGACTTGGTATGATTATGACGAGAGATTGTTCGGTATAATCATGCTTAGTAATTGAAAACTTTACGATTATCTTAAGCGAGTAGTGCATGGATAATTTGTGGTCGTGATACTAATGAATGAATACGATTATCTTTGGTAGTAGTGCATGGATAATTCGTGGTTGTGATCTTAATGAATACCGATTATCTTTGGTAGTAGTGCATGGATAATTTGTGGTCGTGATCTTAATGAATACACGATTATCTTTGGCGTAGTGCATGGATAATTTGTGGTCGTGATCTTAATGAATTCACGATTATCTTTGGCACGCGTGGTGCATGGATAATTCGTGGTCGTGATCTTAATGAATACCACGATTATCTTTGGCCGTAGTGCATGGATAATTTGTGGTCGTGATCTTAATGAATACACGATTATCTTTGGTAGTAGTGCATGGATAATTTGTGGTCGTGATCTTAATGAATACACGATTATCTTT